>BJKM01000281.1:625000-726174 GCA_015082035.1 Chaenogobius annularis | reverse complement strand
TCTGACCTTAAAGGGTAGAAAAGTGGAGGTCTCCTGTTCTGTTTTTAAGTCCATAAATCATCTCCGGACTCGCTCAGAGCATTTTTACAACTGTGTGCTCGCATTAGCATGTCAGGGCAAGCTAGCTTTTGGTTACTTCCTCATAGTAATTCCCTCTACCGTCTGTAGATGGAGCGCTAACTCCAATCCTGATGAGGGAACACATGACTGATAGAAATTTTTTGGGATTTTCAGTACATACATTAGTTCTAAATCATGAGACATCAAAGTAAAGGTACAAACGCTTGTTACACTTTTTCTCATGTTATAATATCGTGTTATAATATTGTTTTCTTATGTGCCGTTTTGGATTATTTTTGCCAATTCAGTCAAACTTTTTAAGAGCTAACACTGCTTGCCCATAACTTCGCACTAGAACTCGGAAATATATTGAAATAATATAATAGATAATATCGTGAATGTTGTTTTAAAACATGCGACATTTTAATATTGAGTATGTCGTTTATAGTACAAAAAAATGACACAAAAAGAGCTGATTAAAAATAATAATGCCAAAAAGTGACGTTGTATACTTTATTCCTGCACTTTTGTGATTCATTTTGACATTTCAAATTTGTCTGATAATGAAACCTCAACAAATACATTTACCACTGTGTAACTGCAGCTGCTTAAACACACTGTAACATGAGCTGATCTGCAAATATATTCCGCATTATTTCGTAATTTTAGGATATTTGGCACGTTGTGTACGACAAAGCCTTGGCGCACAGAGGAGAGCATCAGTACCTTTATCATAATATTCGCGCTGGGTCTATTCTCCTCGCCTGAGTAATATGTTCCACTACAACAGCTTCAGTGATGTCCACTCTTTCAAACGGTCCCTAAGTTCCCATAACTACAGTTCCTCCTCTGAATGGACAGAGGCGCTGAAGAAAAAGCTGTTTATTCTTACGATCTCTGAGACAGCCGTTTGTGTGGAGTCGGATTCATCTGCAATGACTCGGCAGATTCTGCGGAGGGGAACATTTGCATACAATTTGCATATCACAACAACAAACAAACAAGTAAATGTTTCTACATTAAACTGACAAAGTAGTGTCTTCAGATTTTTGTCAATTTCCAAACGTTTTATGAGCATCATCCATCATTTTAGATTGAGATTGTGATTGTGCTGTCACTAAAGAACTACACATTAACTTGCCTTAATAAAGCATGAGCTAACACTTAACTCATTATGATTAATTCATTTATTAAGCATTGTTCAGGCTTAGTAACTGCATAATTATGGGTTAGTTTCAGAGTTATTAATTAAGTATTACTGTGCCTGATTTATTTTATTTATTTTATTTTATTTTTATATTTATTTTATTTATTTTATTTATTTTATTTATTTTATTTATTTTATTTATTTATTTATTTTATTTTATTTATTTTATTTATTTTATTTATTTTATTTATTTTTATTTTATTGTCTGTACATTTGAATTGTGTTTTACTTGAATTTTAAAAAAAAGTCTTTGCTCGAGGGTCGTCCAAAGTATCACAAAATCTACTAATCAAAACTAACTTCACATTTCAGCAAGTATCGATGCAAAAATGAAAACATTAAAAGGACAGAATTGGGACTTTTCTTGAACAGTTTTAGAACGATCTTGATCTCCATCAAGAACTAGTATATAAAACCACATGAAAACATATTATTGCTTTTGTGTCGACGATATCAGTGCATTTTTTAGTATGTTGCAGTTATTAGAAAGTGTTACCTCTCAGTTAAAGGTGGCTGTTATTGCGTAGCATTTACTCAGTTTCAGATTATTTATTGTAAAAAAAATACATGTTTAATGACTTTCTGTGGAACATAGCAATAAGACAAAGCAATAACACTTGTAAGTTGTCAAGTAGGGATGAGGCAAATACCTTAACCCACTACACCACCAGTGTTAATTTTGAAGTTTTAGTCTGCATTTAGTCAATGAAAATATCAGGTTTTTTAGTCTACTAAACTATGTATATCATATTTAAGTATGATAAAGTATATGGCATTGCTTCATGAACTTGAACAGACGTGTTTCCTGGACGTTGAGTTAGTTTCCTCTTCGGTTTGAGCCTCTGAGACTGAAAAGTGGAACCTTTAATTGGGCCTTTATTCATTTATGTTTCGTTTTTATTATCTGACGAAAATATTATAGTACTTTTTAGTTTTAGTCAACAAAAATGTATGTAATTGGTTGTCATAGTTTTAGTCTTTATTATTACTTTTCATTTAGTTCTTAATCAGTGAATATGACATTGACAAAAACAATGAGGTAAAACAATAAAAATGTACACCACACTACAATCATATTTTATAAAACTAACCAACATTTAAACGGACTACAATATTAAAAAATGTCTTACTAAGCCTGAATTCATTCTTATTAAACTATTTATTCATAATTATTATTAAGTCTTTGTTCATGCTTTATGTGTAATAATTGTCATACAGTTCTACATTTCATTTCTTCCTCACTTACAAAACATACACTATAATTCCATTCTCTTCCATTTCCTGCGCAACATTTGCATAGAGTAATTACATTCAAGTGTCATTTTCCAAGTCACGGTCCAGTAATACGCAATATTTCCTCAAACTCATTAATGTTTGAAATAGAAATGAAGCTAAATGTAGCATAAAATAGCTTTTTCCAAAGTAACTGTGATCGCCACTACTGATGAAATGCCATGGCTCTATTGACGTTTTTAAACTGAAAATGTGGATTATTTAAACTGCTGCTGTTACGGCTCTGACCTTTAACTGTAATTGCTCTACAAGACAACATTACAGCCACTATCAAACGGTGAGCATGTTTTATATACAGTGGAGGGGTGGGATGATTTGGGGATGATAGTTTTTGCAGATGGAAAGGTCAGTTACTGTGGCTTGTTTCTGAAGGAAAGCGGTTGTCAGTGTAACACAAAAGCAGACAGTATCTAAATGCTTGGGTGAGAGGGTCAGAGGGGACGACAGGAGAGAGGGTCAGAGGGACGACAGGAGCAAGCAGGAGCGACCAGGGCAGACAAGGAGCAGGCAGGGACAGACAGGAGCAGCAGGAGCAGCAGGAGCAGGCAGGGCAACAGAGCAGCGGGCAGACAGGAGCAGCAGAGCAGAGCAGAGCAGGCAGGAGCAGGCTAGCAGGGTAGGAGCAGGTAGGACAGGCAGGAGACAGGAGCAGACAGGAGCAGCAGGCAGCGAGAGCAGAGAGCAGGCAGGAGGTAGGAGCAGCAGGGACAGGAGCAGGCAGGAGCACAGGAGCAGCAGAGCAGGCAGACAGACAGAGCAGGCAGGAGCAGGCAGAGCGACAGGAGCAGCAGGGCAGACAGGGAGGCAGACAGGTAGGAGCAGGTAGGAAGCAGTAGGACAGAGGAGCAGCAGGAGCAGACAGGAGCAGACTAGAGCAGTAGAGCTAAGCAGGAGCGCAGGAGCAATACAGGAGCATGGTAGGAGGCAGGCAGGACAGCAGAGCAAGACAGAGAGTAGGAGCAGCAGGGCAGACAGGAGCGACAGGAGCAAGGTAGGAGCAGGCAGAGCAGGCAGGAGCAACAGAGCATGTAGAGCAGGTTAGGAGCAGAGACAGGAGCAGACAGGAGCAGGTAGGAGCAGGTAGGAGCAGGCAGGAGCAGACTGGATCTCCGTGCCAAAGAGGACGGAAGAACCTTTTCATGACTATAGATGTCACAATATATCATTTTAGTCGTACGATTATTGTGAGGAAAAAACATCCCAATTTAGCGATTATTCACGATTATCGAGACTGTGACTAAACAACAGTGACATCTTTCATTCCCGTGGTCTGACATGTTACTGTTCCTCAAGTTTGTGACCAGCTTTACCAAAATGTTCTTTCTAAAAACAAAAAACAAAATAAAGAGGAAATGTGTTAAAAACAGCCAGATAAACAAAAGTTCTTTACATTTAGGTCTATTTTTTTTTGGCTAAGATTGAACAAAAAACCCTTAATTTTTCTTCTAAAATGGTCATGATTATTATTTTTTGGGTTCTTACGATTATATATTGTGACCTGAATAATCCCGAATATCGATGAACCTTTTTAACCTGATTAAAGCACTGAGATTATTAGGTTAATCGATAATCGGGATTCTTCAGCACAATAATCGTGAGAACCAAAAACGAATAATCGTGACAATTTTAGAAGCAAAATCAATCATTTTTTTGTTCAATATCCAACCCAAAAATAGACCTAAATGTAAAGAAGGTGTTGCTGTTTTTGTCACATTTAACTCTATTTAATTTTCCAGAAAGTACAGTTTCATAAAGCCGGTCACAAATTTGAGGAATAGTGAAATGTTAAACCACAGGAATGAAAGAAAATGAAAGATTTCTCACAAATAATAATGCGTGTGCTAACGTTGTTCCCTCGTCAAAAACATACCTGTACTTGTATTCTGCTTCATTCACGCTTGTTTTGCCAATCCTGTTTACGAGGTCCTCTCTTTCTGAGCCTCAGTTTAATGTTTCCCAAACTTCTGACATTTACGGTAGAAACTCAGAGAGGTAGAGATCCAGACGTGTCCTGTGTTCTATTTAAGTTAATACATCATCTGCAGAAGCCTTGCTCTGAGCATTTCTGCCATCAAATCGCGTTGCATAAAATTGTAATTCATTTCATTTAAAGGCGCTTTTCTGGGCACTCAAGGACACAGTACAGACAATTGAAATCGCACAATTAAAAAACAGTTCATAACAAAAACAGTCAAACTATTCAACGCTGTGATTTAGTGGCAGTAAGCTAATTTAAACAAATGGGTTTTCAGCCTGGAGCCTTGAGGCAAATGTGTGCTTATATTCATGGGTCAACAGTGACGTGGCTCACTCGTTGCTACGGCCATCTCGAGGACGGAGGCTGCCGGCTACGTTGTGGGATTTGCCAATAAATCTTAAAAGAACGGATTATTCTTCTATAACATTCCCGAAGATCAGGTTTGTCACCGGAAATGACCTATGACGTGCTAATGCAAGCTCGCAGAAATGCTTAGTACGAGTCTGGCAATGATTTATGGACTTAAAAACAGCGCAGAAGATCTCGGAGCTCGACCAATGACATCAGAGATCAGGGAAATTTAGAAGTAGAGTATTTTTGACGCTCAGAGGGAGAGGATTAATACAACTAGTGTGAATGAAGCTAAATACATCTCCAGGTTTGTTTCTGTGGCGGTTAAAAGCTCCAAAAAGTCCATTTTGCATAATATATGTCCTTATACAGTAGTTATTAACCCTGAATCATGCTTAATAAACTATTTGCTCATTATGAATTAAGTCTTTGCAATTATATCAATGCATTGCTAATCTAGACAGATACTCTACTTAATATATTAAAAACAAATGGGAAAAGAGACGGTAATCTTGTTTTGGCATAAAAATTAATAAAAGATGAAGGAATGGGAATATGTCTGTACATCCCAGTGGAGGACTACAAAATCACATGTTTGGAGGGAATTTTGCTGGAAAAACGTGTCAGGGTTTTTCACAACACCATGTCTAAGTGCCCATTATTCCGAAAGAAAATGCGAAGTGTTGCAGAAACTGTGGCAGCCAGGGGGCAAAGCACTTACACGTGTTTTGGGACTGTCCTGTCGCTCAAAAATATTGCACTGAAATTAACACTGCCAACCCTCTCAACTTTAGAACTACGTACTTGGGCCCCAAAACTCCTGCCATGGACACAATAAATGGATACCTTTGAAATGTACATTAGTCGGCAGGGAAAAAGCCATCACGAAGAAATTAATGACGATCGAGGACTGGACTGACATTGTACCAAATGGAAAAAAAGACTTTGGCTCAAGTGGGACTTTTATTTTTAATTTAAATATGGCATGATTTTGTTTGATTGATGTTTATTTGTATTTATTTAGTCTTAATCTATGCTCGCTGGTCATGTTTGTTCTTAATTCTATTTTTTGAAGTCTTTGTTTATGCTTTATTATGGCCCATAAAAGTGCAGTGATTGTCAAGTGTAATGAAATAAGCATATGTTTTGTAAAGAAATATTGAACGAGCTGTGTTATTAAACTAGAATTTGCTGTGATTAGAGGGCCGTTGAAGGTGTT
Organism: Chaenogobius annularis; assembly: GCA_015082035.1. NCBI lineage: Eukaryota > Metazoa > Chordata > Actinopteri > Gobiiformes > Gobiidae > Chaenogobius > Chaenogobius annularis. Next base: position 720,066 of record BJKM01000281.1, on the reverse strand, counting down.
GTCCTTGCATTTAACCGTCTTTTATTCAGCTTAGCGTCTTGAGTTTGTGTTAATGAGGTGTGATTGCGTGTGACCCGTTATTAAGCACCTATAAGTCGGCCCAACGTGTCCCTGATTCCTCTGGCGCTGCTGCTCTCCTGCGGGTTCCCTCGTTAATATTCATGTGAGGCGGCCCTGTTGACTGGGCTCATTCAGCATTTAGCCCCGCACCATATTAAAATGTGACGTGTAAACAAATGGAGAGGTGGTTTTCATTTGACGTCAGGCCCGACTCGTGTTTATCCTGAAGAGGCTTGTTGATTAAGGCCAGACACTGCAGGCGAAAAGGAAAACATCCATTTGAAACGTCTTCTGTTGTTTACGCACATAAATGTAAGAACTTATATGTTGCAAGTAGGATGTCGCGATTAAAATGTTCAAATTCAATCGATTATTTGTGATTATTAACATCACTCACTAAAACAACAATAAAATCCTCAATTTTCTTTGCTTCTTGTTTTCTTAACACATTACCGCTCCTCAGTATGTGACCCGCTTTATGAAATCAAACATTCTGAATGATCAATCGGACATAAACGGCAAGATAAAAAGAACGTTGTACTTGTAACTTTTTTGTGGAAAAGGTTGCTTCTAATGCTTCACATTTCTTTTTCTTCAACTAGAAAAAGACGTAATTTAGTTTGAAAATGGTCACTTTTCTGTAAATTTAAGAAAAGTAATTTTTCTTCTAAAAATGTCACAATTATCTTTTTTTATGTTACATTTGGCTTTGGATTCAATGAAATCATAAAACATTGTTTCCAGGTGAAAGCTTCTATGTTGAAAGAGCAAACGTCTTTTCCTTAGATGCCTTATTTTGAAATTTACCCATTTATTTATTTGTATTATATATTTATATAATATTACATGTATTATTATAAAATAAATAAATAAGTATCTTGGCTCACAAAAAATAAAGTTTGGTAATAGCTTTGAAAAATCGAAAAATCAATTAATTATCAATTAAAGACCAAACCGATCTTTTTTTTAAATTACTTTTGTCCTGGCGTAAGATCACACAAACCACACGTCATTGGAGGAAGGGATGTTTTAAAAAAATATATATATATATACATACAGAATAAACAAAATATTTAATAAAAAAAAAAAAAAGATGTTTCAGCCAGTCCAAAGTCTTTTAAATGTGTCCATTTCCCAATCTAGTCTCAATGTTAATTTTTCTATTCGTTTGATATCAGGAGCAAGGGACGTTTTGAGTAGTTTAATTTCATATATATATATTCTATATATTATATATATATATATATATATATATATATATATATATATATATATATATATATATATATATATATATATATATATAATACACATACATACATACATATAACCACATGTGTGTGTGTGTGTGTGTGTGTGTGTGTGTGTGTGTATATATATATATATATATATATATATATATATATATATATATATATATATATATATATATATAACCGTATTTTGCGGGCTATAAGCCGCTACTTTTGTCAGATGTTTTGAGCCATGCGGCTTATTTAGAGGCTGCGGCTTTTCTGTGGTTTTTTTCTTTCACCGCTAGGGGCGAACTAACCGGAATTGGAATCAAAACTACAGAAAAGTTAAGCAAAGAAGCAGATGTTGGTTTTTTTATTCAGCTAGCAAATAGAACACGGACGACAAATTACCAACTATAAATTATTTTCAAATTCTTGCCGCATCATTATGGAACCCAAACGAAGAAGTTCGTACGAAGCAAGTTTTAAGCTGAAGGGCCATCGATCTTGCTAGGAAACCGCGCGGCTGCACGCAAGCTTAACATCAATGAATGTACGGTGAGACGCTGGGGGGGGACAGCGGGACGAGCTCATGCGATGCCAAAAGTCAAGGAAAGAGTTCTGCGGCTTATACAAAAGGTGCGGCCTATGTATTGTTTTATTATCGTTTTTTTTAAAATAGAGCAAATGCGGCTTATATAGGGGAGCGGCTAAAAGTCCGGAAAATACGGTATATAGTTGTAACTGAAATAATTTCCCAATAAAATCCAATCCGTCGCCACTGCCGACAGCACAGTGGCGACCCGATTCGTTCATTGAATTCAGCTGTATTTTTACTGTATCCTGACGTGTTTTTGTAGTACTTCGCAGTAGCCTGTCTGAGCACATGTCACGTCCCAGTTCTTAGCTCACTTTTTGCATTAGCCCGCTACGTTTGACAGTGACGCGTGTTCGCCTCTGTGTTAGATCCACTGCTGGAGACTGCGCTCTGCGACTGTCACTCAACTCCTCGTATTCCAGTTTTGGCTGGGTGGGAATTCCAATATTTTGATGGACGTTTTACCCGAGCCGAGTGTCGCACCGGCCTGTCTGCGTTTGGACGGCAATGGGCCGATGGGCCGTGAATAGAAGGAGAATTTGCATGAGCGTTTGGACTCATGTTGAGCTTGGGAGTTTTTGGAGTTTTTGTACTACCTCAAAAAAGAGGTTAGTAAAATGGACTTTTATCACGTGTTGTCGTGATTTTGAGGCTTTTGAGAGTAGGCCTGCTACTAACGATCATTTTGCTAATCGATTAGTCCAGTCAGTCAGCTTTGTAGAACGCGAAATGCCTGTAAATATCAGCTTTGACCCAGATGAAGTTAAGATGACACTGCTTGAGTTCGTCCTGATGGAGTTTACCACAGATAAAATCGTTTTTTGATCAAAAACACTAAAAGTCCTGTGTCATTTTTATGTACATAGTCATAAAACCTTTTCTCTCACACATGGCATGTTTTGGAGTCAGTTCATGGTCCAGATAACGATTATTAGATTACTAAATGAGGTGACATTTATCTCAATAATAGATTTGTTGAAATGTATTGATTAAGTAGGGTTCAAAAATGTCTCACAAAATCACAATAAAATCCCAAATGAAATTCTAAATCTTTTTGATTATTAAGTCGTTTAAGATCATTATTACGGTTTTCACTGGAGACAATATAAAATAATGAACTATGTTTAATAAAAAAAAAAAGCAGAATGTGTCTTCTTTAATTTAAGGATAGACACACTTTTTTTATTTATCATTTTTACCTTTTTGGTCCGTTTTCTCTTTCAACATTTAAGATTTCTTAAGATGAAGGGTTTGTTGACATCAAATTCTCAGCCTGATTTATTCATGCTTTAACTCCAAATAATCAGGCGAAATTTGAATGTTTACACACATTTTTAGTAAGTAATTTTTAAGTTAGCCAAATACTAAATAAGATATCCAAAAACCACTCTGTAAATGTTTTTGGGTCTAATCTGTCAACAGAATTAAGTGAGACATGTAAACCTGGCTCTCTCCAGTTTTTTTTTAGATATGTCTGCCCCCAATTATTTGCAATTTTGTCAATTTTTACACGTAAAATTTGTGTTTTTTGTAGTAAATATTATTATTTTTTTACCTTAACATGGCTCCGTCTCTGAAAGCCTTGTGTATTTAAACTACATTGTTTTTCAAAAATATGTGTAAGACCAAAATGTTTATGTTATGAGCTACAAAGGGTTCAATCCCCAGTGTGTTGCCCACTGTTGGTTGTCCACCCTAGGGCATTTGTGGCTACCGAGCGACCTTTTTTATCGTCCCAGAAACTGGAATAAGGAGTGCAGTTGTGGTACACATTAGGTTGTAGGCGGGTGATTACTCACAGCGGGAAGGTCCATGGTTTAATTCCCAGTCCAAGGACCTTTTCGTGTAAAGTTTGTGACACTGTAGATGCAAAAATACATTCAAATATCACAATATCAATATCGCAGTGCTTAACAACCAAGTCGTAATCATTTCCAACCTGATTATCATAACCGGGATACTGCCAAATGTATGGAAAGATATTTATTCTGGATAATATCGCTTATCAATACTATAAAACTGAATTAAAAACATTTCGGTCCAAGTATGTTTTTTTAAGCCGATCCTTTAGAATCCAGCCTGACATGAACGCTCCTTAATTAAATCACATTTGTCTCTTAAGACTGTACAAATCCCTATACTCTTTTAATGTTCCATTTAAGCAGCGCATCGCACTAAGCAAAGACATATCTGAGACTGAGTGTTCAAACCAAACTCCCTGGACAGTCTAACACATGGAATTAAAGTTTTATCCTCTGCTGTCGCTAACGTTCTGGGTCTTTACAAATGTACGTGAGCTGACGGGGTCGTTCTGTTGTACGGTCCAAACGGGACATGATGCAGCGTGAAGACAGGGTTAAACCAAGGCTACGATCAGACCGAACAAGGACCTACGTGAGGACAGAGATGGAGGACAGAGATGGAGGACAGAGAGGGAGGACAGAGAGGGAGGCCAGAGAGGGAGGACAGAGCGGGAGGGCAGAGAGGGAGGACAGAGAGGGAGGACAGAGCGGCGGGAGGGCAGAGAGGGAGGACAGAGTGGGAGGACAGAGAGGGAGGGCAGAGAGGGAGGACAGAGAGGGAGGACAGAGAGGGAGGACAGAGAGGGAGGACAGAGTGGGAGGACAGAGAGGGAGGGCAGAGAGGAGGACAGAGAGAGGAGACAGAGAGGAGACAGAGCGGAGGACAGAGAGGGAGGACAGAGCGGGAGGACAGAGAGGAGGACAGAGCGGGAGGACAGAGAGGGAGGGACGGAGCGGGAGGACAGAGAGAGGGCAGAGAGGGAGGACAGAGAGGGAGGGCAGAGAGGGAGGACAGAGCGCGAGGACAGAGAGGGAGGACAGAGCGGGAGGACAGAGAGGGAGGACAGAGTGGGAGGACAGAGAGGGAGGGCAGAGAGGGAGGACAGAGCGCGAGGACAGAGTGGAGGACAGAGAGGACAGAGCGGGAGGACAGAGAGGGAGGACAGAGTGGGAGGACAGAGAGGGAGGACAGGGCGGAGGACAGAGCAGGAGGACAGAGCGGGAGGACAGAGACATTTATCGGCCCAACCACAGTAAAAACTCGTGGTACAAGTAGAAGTGACAGAAGACGTGTGTGACAGGTGGTGTTTAGTCACATTCCGGGGCCCGTATTAGAACGTAGCATGTAGCACATTTTCAAAGTCCCTTAAAGCTCCTGCTGTTAAAACTGTTGTGGCATTTTTGACAGCAATTATTTCCAAGCAGCGCACCAGAAAATTACCGTAAAAATTGCCTTGAACAGAATGACACTTCTTTTTTTCCCCCATTTTCTTTTTCTTTGTTAAAAAAAAACAAAAAAAAAACATAGCGTGTGACTTCTTACTCCACTTGAAGAAATTACACAGACTTTTCTGTTTATTTGACCGAGTCTTTCTAAATTAACCCTGACACAAACTTGACACTTTCACACTGCTTCCAAACAAGTAATACTTTTGTTAAAATCATTGTTCAAGAGAAGAATGAATGTTTTTTTATTTACTTGTGTTGCTTTCTTTTCCCACTGTGAGTAAATCTAAGTGACAAAAACTTTCTTTTGACATTATGAAATGATTTTGTGTTTCTTGCACCGCTCAGATATGATTTAGTTTTGGTTTTTTTGGCTATTAAACATTCTGCTACGACAGGAGCTGATACATATTCGGTCACTAGTGGTGTGCGCTGACTTTTATGGATGGGCTAGCACACCTGGGCATTCATCAATATTTACTGAATAATAGAAAAGTGGATAAAAAAATGAAAAAATTAAAATTCCGTACATAATCAAAGTGCTAAATGCATGAAATAGTCTTGCTTCACCGAACAATTCACTACACAAAGTCGGCCTGTATTTCTAGCTAACGTCTAATCATTAGAAAGATGAACAGAGCCTTAGCTACAAACAAAGACTTGTCTCTAAAAGATAGTTTTTAAGTCTGTTTGTTGAAACTTGGCGCTGCTGTTGCTTCGCTTCTCCTCTGCACATGCTCAGTTAGGGCGTCCAAGATTCCCGCACAGGTTTATTCAGCGTGGTGTGAGCATAGATCCCTGGGTTTGAGGCTGCGTGGTCCTCAGAGCGCTTGCTGTCCGCTCTGGTTCTAAAAAGCTCACGTTAGAGAGCTGAGCATGGACGGGCCTCTGAACACGGCCACAGACTGAGCAGCTGCGGGAGAAGAAGAACCAAGCTTCCCGCAGTATTATTCAGCGGCCTGTAGAGGACACTAAAAGACACCGTAACTTCAAGCCTAAGCTCAGCAGCAGAAGTGAGGGGAAAACGGCCTTATTTGGATATATTTTAGAACAATTCATATATAGTTGTGGCAATTACTGATTGCCTTGATTGCCCTGACCGCACGCCACTGTTTATCACTTATCCCAAAATAAAACAATGTCTATGTCTAGTGTCACAGGTTTTTTTCCAAAAGCTGATTTGTGTCACATTAGAGATGGACAGGAGTTCCATGGTAACTCTCAGCTTTTCGTTTTTCGGACAACAGTAAAGCTTCGTTGTGATGGACAAACAGTAAAAGTAGGACTCTGGCCAGATCTTCAGCTGTATCTTCTCCTCCTGCATGGCTGTACTGAAGGAAAGCATATGTTTACACTGTGACTGTAGCTCGCAGTAAAACTCTTCGGCTGATCACCCACGCTCACGTTGCAAGTTATTCTGTGAGTAAACCAGAAGCCAAATGCAGGTCAGACGGCCTGTTTTGGGAAAGGTAGGAAGTCGCAATTGAGCAATTTAAATCCTTGTTAAAAACCTACCTTTCTCTCACTTTATTAACTTTATCTGTATTTTTAATTGCCTAAATGTATGTATTATTGCACTTTTCTGTAAGGGTGTGCCAAAATATTGATATATCGTGGTACTAAATTTAGTGATACAGTATCAATATTGTGGGCTGCTGTATTGATATATCATCATGAGTAATTTTTGGTATAATTTCTTGAATTATTTTGTGACCGCACTACAATATTGTTGCTTGTTTTTAAAAACAAGGATTTTTTTTTTACTCAAACCATTTGACATTTTGTCTGTTTTGATGATTAAAATGGGTGTATTTCATGTTGAGGTTGTGGTTTAACAAAGAAAATGTTGTTAAATGCGGGAGTACGGGGCCCTTTGCTCAGGGCTGTCCGGTCCCTGTATATCCCTGTACGGAGCAGGAGCTGTGTTCGCATTGCCGGCAGTAAGTCAGACCTGTTCCCAGTTGCGTGTTGGACTCTGCCAGGGCTGCCCTTTGTCACCGGTTCTGTTCATTCTTTTTATGGACGGAATTTCTAGGCGCAGTCAGGGGTCGGAGGGGGTCCGGTTTGGAGAACACAGGATCTCATCTCTGCTGTTTGCAGATGTTGTCCTGATGGCTCCATCAAACCTGGACCTGCAACATGCACTGGGACGGTTTGCAGCCGAGTGTGAAGCAGCTGGGATGAGAATCAACACCTCCAAATCTGAGGCCATGGTTCTCAACCGGAAAAAGGTGGCTTGCCCTCTCTCCGGGTGGGTAGGGAGTCCTTGCTCCAAGTGGAGGAGTTCAAGTATCTCGGGGGTCTTGTTCACGAGTGAGGGAAGGATGGAGCGTGAGATTGACAGGCGGATCAGTGCAGCGTCCTGCAGTGATGCGGTCGCTGCATCGGAACTGTTGTGGTAAAGAAGGAGCTGAGTCGAAAGACAAAGCTCTCGAGATAGATCTCGGTCAATCTACGTTCCTACCCTCATCTATGGTCATGAGCTTTGGGTAGTGACCGAAAGGACAAGATCGCGGATACAAGCGGTCGAAATGAGTTTCCTCCGCAGGGTGGCTGGGCGCTCCCTTAGAGATAGGGTGAGGAGCTCAGTCACACGGGAGGAACTCGGATTAGAGCCGCTGCTCCTCCACGTCGAGAGGAGCCAGCTGAGGTGGCTCGGCCATCTGTTCCGGATGCCTCCTGGGCGCCTCCCTAGGGAGGTGTTTCGGGCATGTCCCACCGGGAAGAGGCCCCCGGGGAAGACCCAGGACACGCTGGAGGGACTATGTCTCTCGGCTGGTCTGGGGACGCCTCGGGATCCTCCCGGAGGAGTTGGAGGAAGTGTCTGGGGATAAGGAAGTCTGGGAGTCCCTCCTTAGAATGCTGCCCCCGCGACCCGGCCCCGGATAAAGCGGAAGAAGATGGATGAATGGATGTACAGAGTAAAAATGTATTATATTATTATTATTATTACTATCATCACTCTGTTATATACCATATATTGTCATACATTAAGTCATATTGTCATAGCCCAACCTTGATCTAATTAATTCTGGTCATTTTCTTGTTTTTGAGGATTTTTTATTTTTTTGGGCCAATAGGCTTCAGCGCAAAATGAAGATGAGAGAGGGGAAAGACCTGCAGCAAATTGTCGGAGCCAGACTCTGCAGCTGCACATAGACCCTGATTTATTGTACGTGTGTTGTCTTCTGCTCACAGTCTTTTGTATGTGGGACGTGTTTTGTTGGTTTGAATCAAGCCCCGGGAGGACAAGATGGCGGTCAGTTCAATAGGTGCATGTCGCCCAAAATATCCCTTTCTTCCGCATTACTTCCTGGTTGTGGCGCTAGCTCTGGGCCTTTCCCCATGATGCTTTGCACGCGCGCCTTATCCAGTTAATATAATACATCCATGGTTTGAACGGATGGATATATAAAGGCTGGGCACTTTGAAGCTTCTTGTGAAGTTTCTGTCCAATCGGATTCGTTTGTACTGAAAATGGCAATAAACTGAACGAGAAGTACAATTCTTTGTCATTTTCAGTGTTTAAATGATGAACTTCACAGAGCATCTATATGTTAGTATTATGCTGACAATAGCCATGCTGCTAAAATGTCGCTTATATATACTTCACTACCAACTGGGAAACGCAGAGGGCATCAGACACCCGATCCCAAACATTGTTATATATAAGTTATAAAACATGATATACCTAAGCAAATCAACCAGTTCTGTTCCTCTTCATCCAAAATATCTCATTCTCTTCTCAGCAAGACAAATATAGTATGCACCGTTTTATAACACTGTTTTTCTTGAAGGCACTTTTGACAAACAGTTGGCTCAGAATGTGTGGATTAGTCAAAGTTAGCAGACAGCGCGGGGAAATTGTGCCATGGGGAGAGACATTTTCTTACAATGAAGGATTAGCGCAGTCTTTTGTGAGAAAATATTCTGTCTGCTGGCTGGAAAACAGTCAGAAAAAATGTTGTAGTTTAAGAAATGCCAAATCCCCATTCTCCCAGATTTGGATTATTGTTCGGTCATAAGCTTCTTAAAAGACATATCTTGGGCTCGTCCGACTATTTTAGTGTTTAACCTTGTAATAATGCTATCAAAATCATACCTGGACGTTTGTTGATTTGTGCGTTTGGGCCAAAGCCACATTAGCTTTATTGATTGGTGCTACAGCTTGACTTTCAGTGCTGCTGTGCGGGAAAGTAGTTAAAGCAGCAGCATTTTAACAAGAGAAACAGGTCCATATATACTTCCTCCTCAAAGTTTTAAATAAATATGCAGAAACACAGATCCTGAGTATGTGAAAAAATTTGATAAATATTGTAACACAGTCTGGTGACGCAGTCAATTCATTTGTGGCAGGACTGTACTAAGTTTCTCACAGCTAGTGCTGACTTTTATTAAAATGCAAAATAAAAAAATAAACAACCAATTACATTTTAATGACTGTCTGATTGTTTTTATGTGAAGGTTATTTCAATGTGTTATTTATGTAGTTTTTCTTTTCTTTTTTTTCTTTTTTACCCCTTTTGCTTGGGGCCTATTTTCCCCAAAACTCTTGAAAAAGAGATTTAAAGATTTTAACTCACGCCTAGATTTGCTTTGTTAAATATATGAATGAGTAAAGCTGGTGTCTGGTGTAATCGGCTGACTGACACTTGTTTTTAGCATTTATTAGGTTTTGACAATTGTCTTTTTAAAGCTGAAGGTAAATTCACTAAAAATTAGTTTTAGGGACTTGTAAGAAAGCAAAAATGTCCAGGCGGACTCCATATAAAAATCCTTTTCATTTTTTCATTTTATTTCAGGGTAATTTTTTACTTGTGGGTTTGGAGTACAAACTGACCCTGATGCTTCCCAGAATGATTGATTTGACTGGAAAATAAGAGGGTTTACAGCTTTAAGTATCTTTTTTATGTATAGCAGATCAAGCAGCTTGACAGAATAATGGAATAATGGAATAAATAAAGAAAAAGTCCAACGTCCCACACGCCCTTAACGTGCGTCAACAGCAGAATTAGCATTAGCATTGAGACACAAACACATCCCGTTAGAAACACACAACTGTCTTTTGGTGAAGTGTTTAACATGTTGTCAGAGACATCCACCACAACTCACTGTTCACTGCCTGAACTTACAGTATTTATACATCTAAGGCTACGTTCACACTGCAGGGTATGAGGTCCAATTCGGATATTTTGGTTTAAATCTTTTTTTTTATGTGGTCATTCACATTGCAAAAAAATGCCGTTTGGTCTGTGTGAACTGAATGCAGCGCGATGTGGTCCTCATGTGCACAAAACAACACAATGTCACACGTAGCGCACTGTGTCACGTTCCCCGGTCGCGTCATGCCGTGTCCCACGAAAGCTTTTTATTACCGCTGGCATTGCAGACAGGAGCGCATAATCCCTCACTCGGCCAACTCCTTCACAATCTCCTCAAATACCGCCCATTTATGGTACGAATCCTCTATTTTTGCCTGAATTGATTTGTTACCCCATATATATACTTAATGTCTACAGGCCAGTGGCACTGACGTCTGTAGTCATGTAGTCATTTGAACGCCTGGTCTTGCCCCACCTCAAGTCCCTCACCTCCTCCCTGCTGGACCCCTGCAGTTCGCTTACCTCTGTAGGCGACGCCATCAACCTGGCACTCCACTTCATCCTGCAGCATCTGAACTCCCCGGGAACCTACGCCAGGATCTTGTTTGTGGACTTCAGCTCTGCATTCAACTCCATCCTCCCCTGCTTTGCTCCAGGACAAGCTCTCCCAGCTCAGCGTGCCTGACTCCACCTGCAGGTGGATAACTGACTTCCTGACGGATCGGAGGCAGTGCGTGCGGCTGGGGAAAAATGTCTCAGACACTCGGACTAACAGCACAGGAGCTCCACAGGACTGTACTTTCTCCTCTGCTCTTCTCCCTGTACACAAACTGCTGCACCTCCAGCCACGACTCCGTAAAACTGATCAAGTTTGCGGACGACACTACCCTCATAGGTGTTTTTTTATTGCACAAAATGATGGTCTCCTCTCCACAGAGCTGACCTTGTGTGCAAGTTTAATGACATACTGTGGCAGTTTTCAGGCCAAAAAAAATAATAATACATCTTCATGGAGCGGGCGTGCTTTCATACCAGGAAAGTTAGCGCACCTTTAAAGTTTCACAAATACAATGTTTCGGTGCTGACAAGAGCTATCATTATCTTCTCAGAAAAAAATATGAATCCTGGTTGTTGCCTTCCAAAATGTACACAAACATTAAAACTGCTATACTCGATTACTACAGCAGAAATACTAACGCATGTCCCATTAGTGCACAAATACGATAACTGTGAAAAAGGCAATTTCCAAAAGCAAGATCTAACTAATCAACAACTCTCTTTTCCAGCCCATCTGATATACAAATTGTGCCTAATGAACCTTACAAAATCAATTACCTAGGTAATACTTTGCATGCAAGAGAAACCAAACAGAATGCCCCATGCATACGTAAACATGTTTTACTCACTTGTGTTCCTTTGCCACATTTACGTAGCATTAGCTCAAGGACTGGACTCTTCATTTTTCAAACACATTCTTTACATTAAAATGCAACTAGGCCGGAATAAACAGCACATGCCATCCATTACACCACATACAGTACACTTGGTTCAGTCATTCTTATTATTGATTATGTTGTTGCAGCGATGTGCTGATGTTTTAAATAAGAATAAGAGCTGTAAAGAGTGTTCAACAAATGCTATTGCTAATGCTAATACTAATCCTGCACACAAACAGTGTTGGCTAATAATAATACATTACTTGTTCATATATTGTCTTATGTGGGTACCTGATATTTGGGGTGTACATACTTTGTGACACGTCTTTGTATCAAAACAAATCAGTTCTGCAAGTGTGCATTTTGTGTGTAACTCTTTTAATTTGTGATATTTTTACACATGCTGCAATGTAACTGCTGTCACACATTCAAGACAATTTTGCTATGTTAAAAAATATCATATATGTCTATAATGTTAGTTTGATGATTATGTAATTGTCCCATTTTAAAGGATATTTTATTTTAACAGAAATATATTTTTCTGGAGAAATAAAGCTGTCACACAACAGGAGAAACAAACTGGTGCACAAAGTTTTTCAGAAAAGTAAGACTGATTATTATTTGATAAACCCTGAAGCCAAAAGTTTGTCCTGGAGCATAAACGACAATCCTTCGGGTTTTTGTGTAACCATTTATTTATATGTCACACCACAGGGCAATTTAGTCTTTTATTAATAATACTCAGAAATGAATCATAACTTCATTCTAAAACTATGTACACGTCAAAGAAGACATTTTTGTGCACTGCTGAGTCAAATTTTGAAAGAAGAAAAACATTATTTAGAAAGTCATACAAAAAATGGACGTCACATTTTACTTTTTTATTGGAAACGGTTAACATTATTAGAATCAATTACAAAAATCCATCCGTTGTATTGTTGTAATTTGCCGTACCATCTGGGCATTTCGATTGACAAATATATATGTGAAAAAAATAACTCCATATTTACAGCAAGCCAAGGAAAGGAGTCATACAAAATCCTCCCGAAATAAGGTTTAAATTGAATCTATTTTACTCCAAATTTGGTAGACTACACTGTTTGCAAAAATGATGAACTACATTACTCTCACAGAATTATCCTACACATGGAAAAGTGTTTGAATTACTTCTCAGTCAGTGTCTCAGTGTCACGCAGGCTGGCACAACTCCATGAAATTGCTTTTGGAGTGTGAGCCGCATTTACAAAACATTTGATCTTGTCCCCAAAAGTAACTCGATATGGCATTTCAATCGAGTTCCTGCCGACAAGATTTACACCAGAGAATATTGGATTCAGAAGTAAACAACAAAGGCAGTCACCAGAAAACAGACGTCACTATATATAACAGAGACACACAAACATTTCATATTACTTGTCAATTTATGTTTCATTTTTACATTTATGTTGTATATTGGTCAGTTTTCCAGTTTAAAAAGGGAGCGTGTGCCCTGAATGCATATACAGAAACTAGGCCACTGTGATCTTGTGCACATGAAGGAGGTTAAGAAAGAAACATACTGCTCTTTCTGTGTAAAATAGATGATTCATATATTGAAATAAATCTATTAGAATCTATGGCTAAAATAAACTACAATACATGCAATATATCAGTATTGTTAGTAGGTGTAAATATTATTGTCATGGTTGAAACTGAAGTATGGCCATTTAATAATTATAATGGGACAAATAAAACTTAGAAATCTATTATAATCTAAAATCTTCATAGACATTCTTAAATGTCTCACATTCTATAATTAGGCAATGGTAGAATGTAATAAGTAAATGTACTGTACTTAAGTAAAAGTTATTGGTAGTCATTTTAAATTTACATTTTCACTTCATTTGAGAGCAGGTATGTGTAACTGAAAAGTAGATAGTATAATTCATATGATTCGAGCAGTTATTTTTGCATCTTCGTAGTGACATCTGATTCTTGTTGATGCCTGAGTTTTGAGCAAACAAAAATATATACAAAATAATGTATCTATAATCTGTATTCACTAGAAAATGTAAGAATTTAAAAATCAGCACAATTCTTTAGCAAAATCACCACATTTAACGCTTTAACAATACTCAAAATCTGTCTGAAATACTTTTACTTTATACTCTTCAATACATTAACTAAATTTTTACTTGATACTTTCACTTTTACTTGAGACAGATGTTCCCATTGATTCCATTGCACTTTGCCATGAAACATCCAAAAGGTGAATTCACAAATGTTGAACCTGGTCACTTCTATTAGTTAGTTAAGACATTTTAACAATATTAATTTCAGTTGCACCCCATCTATATTGAAAATGACTGGCTTATAGAATGTTGTAATGTCATCTGAAACACAGCAATAGGAATAACCCAAAGGGGAAAAAAGATTGTAATAAGATTTACACAATTAAACAAACAAACAAAGAACTGCAGGACCTCATGTGCTACAAGCAGCCTGCGTAGTACCAGTGGTACACATACAACAGTTTGAGAAAGAGTACTAAGAGTACCGGATCACTGTTATCACAAGTAATAATGCAATAAAAGACTTAAACATAACTTCTCCAACTCCCTTGTTACATTACTGATGCTTGTCAATTGCATTTAAATAGATTTTTGTGTTAGAAAGTGCATTTATTTATTTATTTATTCAGAAAAGGCATATTTATGTATAGGATTCATCTGTAAATATGACAGATTTCACTGCCAGATTTGAGCTAAATGCGTATTTTAGCAGTCAGCAAACATTAGAATATATGACTACGCTGTATAGTGAATCTCATGCTCCTAGATCAAGGACCAGAACCAAACCAAATCTTCATCATGACTAAACCAGGCTCAAATCAGAAAGATAAACCCAAAAAACCCCAGAGTTAACCATTTTCTGAGGGGAGAGAACGATTTTTCAATGTTTATACTCTTTTGAAATGACTTTTACCTCAAGAAAATGAGAGTCGCTGGTATAATTTTGTTTCAGCCCGAATCTCTCCACTTGACTGAATGTGTCTATAAAATTGTGAGAGAAAAGTAGGTTGCTAAAATGCACTTAATTTGCCATGATAGATTGAGTCCATGCTTCACTGACTGTAATTGAATCTGTGACCTATTTCTTTAGAAGAAAATTGTCTCCTGGGCTGTTTGTCAGTACTATACATTTTAATGGAATTCAATAGACTGACGCTGAATTTAAACATTTCCACCTGATTATTGTGGAGCTTGTTTAAATCTTGAATGGAGTTGAAACTGAAGCAACACAAGAATACAGCTTTGTCATAAGTTTTAAGTACTAATCAGCTCAGTGTTGCTATTTATTACAAGCTAGTCTTCATTTCAGGTCCCAGTGGAAAAAGGCTGCTACTGGAATCACAATGCATGCTGACTATGTCCAGCTGTTCTTGCCCTCAATATCTCTATTAACAAGGATCTTAGGTGGATCTTGTGCTATGCTATTAATATTACAGACAACAATAGCCTGCGTGCTACACAATGTGACACGGTGTAAGGACCAAAAACACAAGCAGTATTCATTTCACTATCCATTTTTCTCCAATATCCTTCCTCTTTATGCTGGCATCATCACTGTTCTGTCGTTTCTAGATGCTGAAATGGGACCCCAAGGTGCAACTTGAGCCAGTGAACATTGTCTTGGGATTTGTCCTGATATAAAAGCGAATAAGAGCGAGCCGACCCTGGCGACCGATGCCAATGAGAGACACAGGGCAGTTTAAACATTAAAACATTAATGAATGAAATACCAATTTGTGGTATGCCAAACCCAGAGTTGGGGGTAACGCATTAACTGGTAACTGAGAACTCAAATTACTTTTTTAGAGTAACAAGGATTGTAAACGCCTTAGTTTCGTGCACCCATGTAATCTAGTACTAGTTACTTTTTCAAATCAGTAATGCGTTAGTTTTGGTTAGGTCATCATCTCTTTGCCGGTCTCATCTCCTCACCGCAATCCCAGAGCCAGGTTTGTTTTCCAGCCGCAGAGAGAGAGAGAGAGAGCCGCGGCACCAAACACTTGTTGTGAGCATGCGCATTGTGCGGCTAGTGACTGGGAGTCTTGTCCTCGCACCAAAAAGTAAGAAACTTTTCAGATGCACATTTTCAAAAACGTCTCCTTCATTATAACCACTGTTTTGTATCTGAGGAGTAAATGTAGGGTAACAGCGATGTGGTGAGTTTGATTCAAATGAACGAAAGGCCTAAAAATAAGCACGTTCTGTTGTTGTGCATTGTGCTCTTGATGATCCAGTCATTTTGTTTTAGTGATGTTTTTCATTGCATGAGGACAGGCCTTCACCTGCTTATTGTATGGCATTGTATTGTGGTCTTTATCTGTCAACATAAAAGATAAATAAAGCTCAGTCAAACGCATTTACTTTGCTTGGTTATTTGATATTTTAATTATGATGTTAATGTTTTCAGCAACGGAAAGGGAAGTGATTATAAATATCTCTACAAAGCTAAACATCAATTTTATCCTCAGTTGAACTGCTTTACTCTACATACAATACTCTAGAATAACCAGCTGAGGTACCTGACTTTTGTTAGTTTGTTTGTAATGAGTAAATGTGAAGTCTTGGAAAAAAAGCATTTTGTGACAAAACTTAGACCACAGCGCGCTGTCTGCAACTAACAATTCAGTATATTTTATGTCAACCATGAAGTAAGAGCCGGAAATTGCCTGCGCTTTGGTGGTCCACACCAGTTTCACTTTGCTATCTGCAAAAGCTGTTCTAAAGTAGTGCTCTCGCCTGTGCGAATGAATGCATGTGAAAAAGGGTTTGTGAGGGCAAGGGACAGGCTTGATAGATTTAAATACCTACCGCTTCCTGTTGCAGTTTGGAAATCATACCTCATCTTATTTTGTCATTTTTTAAATCCTTTTGTTCAGTTTAGATTGCCACAGAAAGTCTCCAATATCGTCTGGTGCACCAAGAAGTTAGGAAGTGTCAACAAAGCTTAGACAATAGCAGTATTTTCAAAGCTGGGCGATTCCGGGTGTGAGATTGTTCAAACGATTCCACCACTTAATGACATCACAAGGTGGAACAGAGTGTTTTCAGTTTGAGAGAAGGTCACAACCCAAACATGCAGGATTTGTGAGTTAAACATGTGTGTGTGAATGAAACAAAACAAAACACAACTCTAGGTATGTCTTTGATGAGGAAAATAAGTGTGAATGCCTTATTGACACTATGTGTATCTGATACCAACCCCTACTGCTACTGCTTTGAAGAAATGATATACTGTACCGTATTGATGTAACGATGAATCAACTAATTGTGACTAGTCGACTGCAATAATAATGACTGAATAATAAAACATATTTTGGTACTTATTATTGTTATCTGGAATTAACAGACTTTAAAACACATATGAATCTAGAAGCCTTCAGTCACCATATTTCAAGCTTTATTTGGTTTATAATGTATTTAAAAAGTTCCAATGTACAATAGAAATAATTGTTTGACAAGTCGACTTCTAAAATAATAATAAAGGCCACCAAATTAAGAAAATAAATGAACACATATATTTTAGTAAACACCTATGAAACAGTGCAATTAGTCAAAGCCAGTTGCATCATTACATGAGCTATTTAGTATTTTAATATAATTAAACCAAATCCTGGCTACTTTACCTGAAAACCTCCTTAAGTCGGTTCTTTTTGCGCGCTAAGAAAACAACAGAAAACATTTCCCTGCGCTGGTTTGACACAGCTCAATTATTTAAGTCCAAGTCGGCTGTGGTCGGCTTTGAGCGGCTTTGAGCGGCTTCAAATCTTTACATAATGCGCCTGGGATGAGGTAATAAACTTGTGGTCACTTAAACTCATATGTATAGTTACATGCGTTAATATATGCTGTAATGACTGATTATTTTCATTCATAATAATTCTGCTTCAATTTTGAGGCATGTTTTGTCCAAAGCTCAATGTGCACTCTTTGGGAAAAAGGCTTGATGGATTTGCGTTTAATATAAATACAATCTCAAAGAATATAATGACTTGTATTTGCATTTTTCTGCTGTTCATTGCAGTTAATTGATTGCTGTTGTGGCCCGCTCCATCAGCTGAGTAAAAAAATACATTCAAAAGTAAAATTAGGTCATTGTGAAAAAATGCAGACTCTCACGGCTAAGCAATAATGAAATTTGGCTCTGCTTTTCCCTTCTAATTTGTTAAGCAAAATGTCCCAGCAGTCGACTAACTAGCAGATGAGAGCGAATGTTTGCAGTGACATCAATTTTGCATGGAAAAAACATTGGTGTAAATGGTTTATCATGTTTATGTGAGAGTGCAATGTAAAGCAGTCAACGATGCCATTTGGTAGGGAAATTAGATGAGTAATGAAACTGCAAAGTCAACAAATAAAGGTAATTGTTTGTGATAGCGAACATAACATTTCAATTTCAATTGTAAAGGAAGATAAATCAGATCATGGACAGAAGTAGAAGCACATGGAAAGGCCATCACAAAAGCATTAGTCCTATTTCACTCTGACAAAATATAAATATTGCCATGCTTGGGTTGGAGGTTCTATCAGCCACTCTTGTAAATACGTCCATGGAAGCTGTAGATGTAGATGAAAAGGAAGGTGAACATGGCTTATTCACACATGGGCCTTGAGTAGTGTCTTAAACTACAGCGAAATTGAGACTATAGTTCTTTTGAAAGGTTCAGTTTTGCTCTCGAAGACATTGACAACACTTTGATGACGAACAGGCAATTTTCTAGTCCCTGATTTGGAGGGACCTTGCCTTGAGAATCCAGAATGATTGCTCTGTATTTTATTATGCCCTATCGATATCAGTCTGGTGTGTGTTAATCTGTGTGTTCAGATGGCTGTGATTGACAGGTGGATTAGCCTATCAGGGTCGGTCCATATCAAAACAAATATGGCTGCTTACGAGGAAAAAAAGAAAGAAAACAAATATCACAGCGACTGAAAATTCATCGCGGATTTCATCAGAATTCATTAGCAAACCACAAAACTGAGGTGAGAAAATGTTGATTTTGTATTATAAATGATAGATGACCCATGAACGTGTTTGTTTCACATAGAAATAAAAGAAATAATAAAAAAAAATCTGTTTGCGTTGAGTTTGGCTAGAAGCGTGTCTATTCTTTGTAAAGAATAGACAATAAAATAAGAAGTGTGTATTCTGGATCCCAAACAAGAAGGAACTGACTGGAAACCCTTAAATATCCAACCAGTTCTAAAATCAAACACGCCAATGATTTCCTATCATGTATCACTAAACTACTTATAATGCTCTATTTTGCCATCAAGAGTTGCGCCACTATATTTAAATTTTTCAATTAAGTTTGACCTTTCTGCTTTTCACTATTTATTCTTTCAAAGGGAAAAGAGTAATTACGTGTGTCTGTTGCAATTCTTCTGCTGCTAATCATAGCCTGCTAAGTGAGGTCTTTTAGTGCACAGAGAGACATGTAAACAAGCAAACCTAGCAACAACCATCCGGATGCTCATTTATCATTTCTCTCAGACTGACTGGCTCTATCTGCTTCAACACAGTGTAGTCAAATAATAATGGGAGAGGCAGTCTGCAATGACAAGCCCATCTCACAGAAATTATGTTCACATATATAAGTAAATTGAAAATCAAATTACGTTTTGCAGAATGATGCAGCATGTTACGTTATGCATCTAATCAATTTGACTATGGCGGTGAAATGTGACTTGTTATTTTAGGATGTTGGCTCTTCTATAATTTGAAGGCTGTTGGGGGGATGGCATAACCAAAGACACAGAATTTTTAAATTATGAGCATGGACTCATAATCCATCAAATGGAAAATGGTTGTTGGATTTAAATATTGTGTTAATATTAAATAACAAATATTTTTAGATATTTTAAAGTAAATATTTTTGTCTCATTAAAACGAAGCTGTGTGCTCTCTGGAGTGTTATATTTGTAAGAGTGTGGCCTGCCCAACCATCACAGTTACATCAGCCGCCCCATGAACCCACATCCTTCAGATTGACTCCACTCTGCATTCAGTGATGCACACATTTGAGCAGAGCACCTTGGTCTTGGAATAATCTACAGAAAGACTTTAGATTGGAAGCTGTAGTGTCACTTGATAGATTTAAGAAAATTATAAAAAGTGTGGTGATTGAGAATATTTTTCTTGAGAGAGCTGTTTTTATAATATAATATAATATTATATTATAAAAACAGCTCTCTCAAGAAAACAATATAATATAATCTATTTTAATATATTACAATAATATATTGTAATATATTCTATTGTATTATAATATATTGTAATTTCCTGTACTGTGTTGATTTTGTTGGCTGCTGCCTTGTCCAAGTCTCTCTTGCAAAAGAGATTCTGAATCTCAATAGGACCTCCTGGTTAAATAAAAAATTGCACTGTTTAAAGACACACCCCTATGTCAGAGTTCTTGGACTCACTTGGGTCCATAATAAACCAGCTATATTCAGCAATATACAGTCGTTATCAACCAGCGAGAATTTCACCTTTAGATGAAGACACATTTAGTATTGAGAGAAAATAGCTTATATTCTAAAGTTTGGTGTATTTGCCTCAAAAGCACAAAATTAACCATTGAATCACTCTTTTACAACTTGACAATAAGTCTCACGCCTAGAGTCTGGAGGGTCATTTACCATCAAAATAAAATGAAATTACCTCCCTAAATTTAGAGTACCCAACTTTATTTTAGTGAGCATTGGTGGTCCACCCATGCTTCACTTGACCATCTAAAAAAAAGTTATTCTGTGCACCAAAAACCGATACATGTGAATACCAACTATGTGCCTAGTGCTAGTTATATGCTTAAGAATCACATAATGCAGCTTTAATGTTCTGTTGCTGCCAAAAGTGGTCTATATAGTGACATTTGACTGTTGACTAGAATGATTTCAAGGCCATACTTAAAAAAAGGAATGATTGTATGTATTACATTTTGCCTTTTGAGTGAATTCTATTAAACTGTCTGTCAAAGCTCTTTTAGTCCTGCATCTAAATCACTTTCTTTTTCGGGACATTCTCAACTCATGGTTTCTTCTTTTTCAGATGACTGACAGATAATATTAGATTGCAGAAAAGTTCTAAATTACATTGAAAAAGTATATGGCAAAAGATATACAACCTTAACACAGAGTACTATATCTAGGCATGTATTTCTCTTATTTCAGCCCAGTTTATGTTGATTGCATTGTGTTGTATTGAGTGATCATTCTACCGCATGATTTGATTACTCAATTTGAGACACTATGACTTTTCTAGTTACTTTGTTTCATGGGACAATCAATACTGGGGAAAACCATTTAAAGATAATTATTTTAACCTTGTTTAAATAAAATCACACATCACATCATTAACATTTCCACTGCAGTGATGTTGACTTACATACAGCATTTGTAGAGCATTTGTAATTGTCAGATAGCTTTAACGTCTCATAACACCAGATAAGACTGATCTTATAATGCAAAGCACATCCATGCATACAGTTATCTTTAAAAACAAAAGCAATATTATTTTAATCTTCAACTCATATACTTCTGAGAAAAAGATTATGATTCAATGCAGCGCTTCAAGCCATGACATGAAATGTATTTCTTAATTCCCTTCAAATGAGCAGAGTGTCAGCATCAACAGCTGTCAGGAAAGAACAGCCATGGCTGTGTTTTCATAGTAAGATCTATACAATGTAGAACTACAAGTAGATCATTATTGTTTTGCTTGACAACCAATTCATCAACTATTATTTTTCTCTAGTGTAAGAACCAGTATAAGAATGGTTGTGAATTGCTGTTGTGATATAGGGGTCGCAATAGCCAAGAGTTTAGTACAGGGCTATTCAACTTAACTTTCTAGAGAGCCAGATTTTTTGGAGGGCCAAGGCCTCTGGGCCGGAGGTGGACAATATGCTACTACTGTAACTACTGTAATTTGGGTCGCACAAAATATAAATATAAAGATTTTGAGTTTTGATTAAATATTTGGAAGATGGGCCGTGGGCCGGATTAGATCACTTGGAGGGCCTGATTTGGCCCTCCAAGTGATATAATCACTGATGTTGCCTGATGTTGAATAGCCCTGGTTTAGTATATTATGCTCATGAATTTAATTTCATGTTTTGGTCAATTGAACAGTGATGCAGCAGCATGAGGTACATATGAGAGTAAAATCAACATCAGTGGTTCAAATACAACATTTTGTCCAAACTAAATAAATGCCATTCTTTACACGTCTTGCACAGGTTTCAGCCCCAGCAAGATGATATATATATATACGACTGAAATTTTCATCAGTTGTCCCACATTTACTCTAAAAACACTCTCTTTCATACACCAGCATACACCAGCACACTGGAGGCAATGTGGGTGAAGTGTTTTGCCCAAGGACACAATCAATCAATTCATCAATCACTCAATAACACTTTATTTATAGAGCACAATTTGTACAAAGTGCAATTCAAAGTGCTTTACAACGTTAAAAAACACAAAAACACAATACAGTGTAAGTCACAAGAAAATAAATAAAAACATAAAAACACATTAACATGGTATGTAAAATATTAGTCATAGTCGAGCCTAAACAAAACAGTCTTTAGCTTAGATTTAAACACAGCCGGAGTGGGGGCCTGTCTCACACCTCGGGAAGGCTATTCCAGACCTTTGCCCTATAGAACTGGAACGCTGATTCCCTGTGTTTGGTGTTGGCTCTAGGCACCAGCAGGAGGCCGGTCCCTGAGGTCCTCAGAATCTATTCTCTGAGCCACAGGGAGCCAGTGCAGAGACCTGAGCACAGGACAAATATGATCGTACTTCCTGGTTCTAGTCAGGACCCGAGCAGCAGCATTCTGGATGTACTGCAGCTGTTTTACAGCTCGTTCGGAGAGGCTAGTGAGCAGGCCGTTACAGTAGGCTAACCTACTGGAGACAAATGCGTGGATAAGTCTCTCAAAGTCTGGTTCAGACACTATACGTTTGATTTTGGCTATGTTTTTCAGATGGAAAAAAGCTGCTGATATTATTGAATTGATATATAGCTGTTGAAATTCAGGTCTGAATCCATTATTGCTCCTAAATTTCTTACTGTGTTTACACATTTTAGAGCGAGAGACTGGAGGTGATTGCTAAGACTTTCTCTTTGTTTTCTGCCGGCCAAAGACGATGATTTCAGTCTTGTCTGAGTTCAGTTCGAGAATTTTTTTTGCATCCACAATGACAGGGTGCACTACTAAAAAGTTAATATTGCATACATATCTCGTTTAAGATGGAGTATCTGTCATACTAAGAGTTATTTTTCCATTTCTGTGTACACACGAGCTGTGCTCAACTAGATACAATTACACTTCTCCCATACACACTGACATCCCTACAGCAATCCTTTATCAATGCAGCACAATGTAACTGTGACCTCTGCTTTGCTGCGCCGGCCCTATAAAATCATCCACAGCTCGACCTGCCACTGCAAACAAAGACACTTTTGTTCGAGCTGAGCATTGCATCAACCTGAGTAGTGTTTTAGAAGAAGAATATAAGGCCACACATGCAACACCAACCCATTATTGAATTCCACGCGGGAGGTTCCACAAAAAGACATGTCACCACAAAACCCGGCTTTTTCCCACTGTTCAAGACATTCATTTGTTTAAAATTTCAGTCGTCGGTAAGAATCGGCTAAGCATTGCACATGATAACACGGTGCATAATCTGAAATAAGGGATCAGTGTTGGATAGCAATCACTACATTTGTCACAGCTTCATCCACTACAAATAAGAGGTGTGCAAATTACAGTTTCCTCCCTCAATAACCTACAAATATTTCAAGGTGACAGCACCATCCCCACTGGAGAAATTGGTAAGGACCTTTCATTTTGGAGATGTCACTTATTATTACTGTGGAGTGTGTTGTGACGACGCAGAGATAAGAGAAAACATCAAATAATCACGCTGTGGATTTCTACAGAAGCAGAGCAGTAATAAAAAGTAATAGACTGATCTGCTCAATTAATGGTGAAACTGCACTTTTGAATAACCTTGGCAAAGATTTAAAGCAAGTTGTGGGGCAAAGTTAATTAAACTTGAAATAGTCACGTTTTTTTATCAAGTGTTTGTACTTGTTGGAATATTTTGTGGTTACTAGCTATTTTCAGTCCAATTTGCTTTGTTCTCTTAAATAAACACATCCTCTGATAATGAACCAGTGAGTCATTTGCATAGGTTAATTAAAAAACAGCTTCTTATTCTGTTTTCTATGTCGATTGGATTGCTAATTAAAATTGTCTTGGAGGGTAATTACTATTTTAATGTATTTTTCCCTGGCTTGTTGACGGTATACAGTCTGAAGTAAGACACAGTTTCTTGAATGTCGTGTTTAGCAGTGCCAAGGGAAACATGAAATGAGTTTTCTATGTACTGTGCAAAAGTCTTGAGACAGATGAATTCATGCATAAAAATATGAGCTTTTCCAAAAAACAATTTAAACCAGAAGAATCAGAATGTGTGTAAACCTCTGTCGAGAACATGATCTTGCATAGTTAATTGTCCTCTTCATGTTCCAGCACTGCCTCTCGAAGGCAGCATGTGCAGGAATACTGTAAGACCTGCAGGGACCCTTATCCAGATATTCATCAGGAGAAAGACTCTTCATCACCAGGAGTAGCAAGAGGGTGCATACTCACCCAAACACAGAGAGAACATGCAAACTCCTCCAGGGTACAAAACCAAAATGACACACTAAAAAAGGAGCAAAGCTGGACGCTCCTGGAACTGAATGTAAATGCAAAATGAGGTGCTTATTACCCATCCCATGTGACATCGGCAGCGTTTGTGCAGTGGATCACGTCCCAATTTCCTGCTTCAAAATACTCTGTCCCAGACTCAACAGCGCTGGTTACTGTTAAAAGTCTTCACATGTTCATCTGCCTCAAAGGATCAGATCAGATTTGGCTCTGGATGCGTGACTAGGGAGCGGAGAAGATTCTCTGTGCCTCCAATATACGTTCACAATCAGGACTCTGAATATTTATGGTTTTGGTTGTATGGAGCTTTATGTATAGATAAGCTAGTGCTAATTCTAAACACAGTGAACATATTCAGTCATCTGGTCATCAGTTTGTCAAGTTGCTCAATGATATTATAGAAGCAGAAGCAGAGGCACACACATTTTTCGCACCCACTGCACACTCTCTTTTACACATACTGTGCATTTCTGGTATGAAATAATACTTGCCATTTCCAATACTAAATCTTATTCAGTATGCCCAAATTCATACATTCAAAAAGCAGTGAGGGGTAAATGCTAAAACTTATCATTGTACTTGTATACAGGGTGGGCCATAAGTTTCCATACATAGAAAATAAAAACCCCTTGTGTATGCTTGCAGTTTAAATGAGCTCCCTACATTCGAATATTGCTGAAAAATGTAGAATCTGCTGTGATGATACTGTTATTATTATTTTTGTTTAAATGGAAAAACAGTGGTTGAAAGAAAATCAAAAGTAAATAATTATCTTTTGCAACGTTATATTTTTTGTGTAACTGTTAACCCCCTATTACACCATGTATGCTGATCAATAGGGGAATGGTTTAGTAACGTTGTTTTATTGGAACAATAGTTTATCACATAATGTCTAATAACTATGAGTTTATGGTCTATTACACATTCGCCTTGTTCGTCGTGTTTTGCGTTAGTGGATATCCACTGTATTGAGTACTTATCAATAATTAACTTATGTTATGTTGTTATAGTACCTTGGTGGGCGGAGGGGAAATTTAATTTTTGGAGAGCCAAAGTTGTGTAACTTGTAATTAATATACTCGTCTAAGAAGTATGAATACCGCTTAAACACAAATCTTCAATAATGTTTCCAACTGTTCTAGAAAAGTTTAATATAAGGGGTAGGTTAATGGTAGTGTGTAAATGTGTGTAATGATCATACTTGAGGTGATTGTACGCCAATCTTACAGCTGAGAAATATCTCAGTGCCAGATAGATCGAGAAGGTCTGGGAATCCTCCGAAGATATCGGTCGTTTATGGTATTCAATGGCACTGTTAATTGTTCATTACTGAATCAGTCGTGGACCATTTTAGTACCTAGTTGAATTCAGCTAATTGATTCAATCTAGATCAAATGAAATTGTCTCTTTGTCACCTAGGTGTTATCCATGATCGTTTGTTGGAATATATGAAAGGGGGATGTTCTGCAAGTCAATACTGCAAGGGGGAAGTGTGTAATCAAAAAACTGGAGGGGGCCAATTGATTAAATGAATGTACGGGAGTATTAAGGGCAAACCCCAAATTACAAAAAGAATGGGGGACGAGACTTCTTACGGAAGATATAAGAAACTCCGTAAAATTAATACGGAGAAGAATAAAACTTCGTAGGTCCCAAAAAATAGCACTGGAATGGAGTTAAAAAAGTTAACACAAAACCCCCATGCAATGCCCCCATTGTTCTTCTGAGTTAAGAAGGCCTGCGGAGTAGTTAGCTGGGAGGCTAATAAACTTACTGAGCAGGTCCCAGTTAGGAAGAATGAAACTCAAAAAAATTGTTATAGTGTGTGGCCTTTGATTGTATTGGTTACAAAAATGGACTAAAAATGATACTACCTTTTGGGAGAAATGGTATGATATTGAGACAAATTTAATGAGAGAAAATTATTAAATAATTCGACCATTAACTATAGGTATCCTCGCCAGCAGGGCCGCTGTTGACTTGGAAATAAAAACGTGAAAGGGCATTTTAGAAACGTGTAAAAGAGAAAGTTGTATTTCAAAATGAAACAAAATTTCGTGAGTACAAGGTGTAGTGGATTGTGACCCTTGGTAAATGATCGTAAAACCGTCTACAAAAAAAAGGTGATCGCTGGAGAATAGTTAGACCGCTCCTGAGGAGAGGCCATTTTATCTACACAAATATTAAATGGGTAATGGGAGTCGATAAACAAAAAAATGTAAAAAAGAAAGACATGGATGAAGGAGATTAACAAACAATTAAATGATGGGCAAACCGATATTTTCACCTACCTATGAGAATTCTATAAATAATTCAACATCATAATAACACTTATTGGAAACATATTTAAACTTGCCAACTTTTAATAACACTGTACTTCGGCTTGTACCACTGGAAGAAGATGCCTTAAAGTTCACCCTTTTTCTTGTCTGTTAATCCAGACCTCCCTCACGCCTTGTGTTTTGTTTCCTGTTTGTGTATTTTATTTTTAAGCCCTGTTGTACCAAATGGGATATTTACTTGATGCTGTAATTAAGTTTGGATACACAGCCTTTTGCCTGTATTAGTGCATTTTGATATACCTGGACCGGTTTGGTTGTATCGGGGGCCCAAATGATGTACACGAGCAGTGTATACCCATACAGACAAGGGTTTAGGAATATAAAATACTCTTTAATGAAGGAACACTAAGGGAAATCAAGGAATTCTTGACAATGTTAGAGTAAAGATGAGCAGAAAATAACGCAACACGTGCCAGACGAATCTAAATACAATAGGGCAACTCATTTGTTCATCTGTGGGTACTTTTTTCATTATGTTTAATTATAAGATTGTAGTTGCAGTTTGTTGTCGAAGGACTTAAAGATGGAAAAATTCACAATATATTAACAATTGATAGAAGTATATCTTCGTCCGAAGTGAGGGATGCCATAAGTAAGATGGTTGGATTTGATCTCTAACTACGATAAATTTAAGGGACAATGATGGGCCTGCGACAGCCATGTTACAAAGGCAATGAGATGCCCAGTTTGAGACTTTCCGAAGTACAGCGCCTACTAGTGGCTGAGTGCGTAGTTGTAAAAAGTGTGGAAGGACCAAAATGGAAAAAAGAGAGATAGTTTATGACATGCACCTGCGCATGAAAAAGTAAGTTTAAAATAATTTTAGCATGATAGTTTTGTAACGACATAGTTTTATAACAAATATTCCAAAAAGATACCCTTCAAAAATTCTGTTTCAATGCTTGATAACCTTTATATTTGATTAAAGAATATATTGTACATTTTTTCTGTGTTTTAAATGTTTTCAGGTTAACAATTGAATGTATTTTAGACTTCATGAAGTTTTGTATTTATACTTTTCGTTTGTCGATTTGTAATTTTTCAGTGTGAATTTTAAGGATGCATTTTTTGAAATCTGTGCATAAAGGGACAGTGTAATATCGATTGAAAAATCATACTCATGTTATTGCCATTTAGGAGAAAAAGCTTTTGAGTATGAATGTCTAGAGTACAATTAACCGTTCTTTGAGTCGTCAAATATGAAAAGTATATTACCATAACAACTGCCAATAGGAGCCAAAGGGGAAAACGAAGAAGAGAAGCCAATGGATGAGATAGATTGGATACATTGCATTGAACTGAAGTAAGATGCTAAGGAAAACAACTTAAAAAACAGTTAGACGTCTTAAAATGTGGGTGTAACGCAAAATTCCTTTTGATTTTGAGATTTTTTTGTTGTGGTGTTCACAAGGATGGTTCGGAACGATTCGGATGGAAGTGTAGAGAGGAAATTTGGTGTATTTGTTTAAGATGCTAACACGGATGTAAGTCGGATACCGATGGTCAGGATAATTCAGACGGCATAACGCATCTGAGGTGTATTCTATGCTGTTCGAGGTGAAGCTGGAGAATTTTTTAAATTGAGTTGTCAACAAAGATGATAGTAGGTGTTTAGATATTTGGTATCTTTATGATCATCGGGTTACTGACTAAATGCATGATGTACGTGTTACAAGTGAGGAGAATAATCAATTTTATGTTACAAGAATGACGACAGTTAGGTAAAGTCGCAATTAGGTTTAGCATTTAGTTAAGGAGTTTCTGCTGTGAGAATCATAACTTGGACGTGATTCGCTAAAACTTTGAATTAAAAATTTAAACGGTAAGGCTTTATGGATAAAGTAGAGTTATTACACCCTTCAGAGTTTGAACTGGTCAAGGTGTGTATATGTCTGCAAGGCCTGTTTCCAACGTTGAAATGGCTCTTCGATGTAATTTGTCTGTAAGAGTAAATTGTTGTATTGAAAGCTTTAATGTTGTGGGTTTTTAGTGTCTTGTCGATAAGATTGGATGAAGATTTGAATGGAGAGATTAGACTCTGATTCCTTGCCTGGAGCGACATTTTATTGGGTCTTGTAGCCTAGCTATCCCTCTCAAGATGTCTGCGAAGCCCCTCTTAGACTTTGATTCGGCCTTTGCTCATTGGAAAGGGACTAAGATAATCCATTTGACTAATGAGCTTCCTGAGGGAAAGGATTGGTAATTTTTGCTTACATTGAGTGTCAACTGTGAGCCAGAGCACGGCTCTCATAAGGAATACTGATATTGAAGAATGGATTAAAAGTATAGGTGTATTTCAATTACACGATATTTTAAATTATCACTTTTCCAATCCACAAGCGTCTCTATTTCAATAAGTCTAGTGAACCAAATAAATTATAAGCTTGGTACCTATGATGTTTCTTAATGAGCTTCTACTTTATGGGGTTAGTTAAATAGCGCTTGATTTATCTGTTTTGTTTTTATTGTGTACTTGAATTGATGGAACTGAGTTTGGTCTTAGTTGTGCTTTCTGAAGTTCGAATGGGTCTTAGTATATTAATTGCACAGTTGCCAAAGGAGAAGAATTCCAGAAGACATGAGTAACGATATGTACTTTTTGCGAACTGTGTGAGAAACATGACAGTAACTGCTTCATTCCAGTGGTGCCACGCTGCTGCAGTGTATTTCTGCCCAAATCAGTCCCACGTTAAAACACATAATTGAGCAATTATAGATCACCGAGTGCATGTTAGTGTTTGTAGATACAACACCGAGTCCTCCACCTGTCTGCGGGCGGCTGTGCACGCGAGCCACGGTAAGCTTGTGTGGTCCACGAACACACGGCTGATGGCTACTGAGTCTAACGTCTGATGTTCACTGGATGCATCTAATCGGCTGTTGCGACGGAAGCACGGGAGTTGGGTGGCGACTAGAGCACGGGCATGTGCACGGAGCGACGTGCTGGTCGGCCACGTGAGCCACTGCGCTTTTGGTCACTATCTTATCGGCTTGCGACAATTTGATATATAGGTACAAAGTGTATTTGTTGAATTATGCTTTATAGCATGATTATTAGGAGCCTGGCGTGTACATCCTCGAGATACGTTAACTTGCTTAATATGTCAGGTGTCTAGAGCTGGTTTAAGCTCGATCCGCACAGCCCATTCCTTGGGTTGCTATGGCGCCTGGATTGTTTAGATTGGCCATTGAGAGTCGGAATCTCGAATCATTAGAGCGTTTTATTCTATACATCAAATGTATGACATTGTGTTATTTATCGATTATTTTGGACTGGTCTATTTATAGTAAGGAAGTTGTTAGTTTGAATTTGTGGTGGATCCGACTGTGCTTATTTCTCATGAAATTACTCTGTCGTATCCCTATGTCCATATGCCGACCTATAGACAAGCTACATGCTCAATCATATTCAATAAAATCACCCTCTTACTTAATATCCGGAGAAAGTTCCTTATAGGTAAAATATGTGATAGTACCTTTGGTACCGTCTCTGATATTTCAATTAAAGTGAGAACACGTAATAGGAGAAATTTGTATATTTTCTGAGAGGGAAATAACTCCAGTATACAGTTGAGTGACGAATGCTAGTTACTACAAAATATCTAAATATCTTCAGTTAATAGTAGCTTTGAGTTGGTGACCAGGTTAATACTCAGAACTGTGAGTTTGAAGCGTCAATAGTGGTTAAAAGCCCATCAAAGTGCATAGGGCTAAGGGTATTTTTTTGAAAATATCTAAAATTGTAGATATGAGATTAGTGACTGTTGTTTTTCTGCTCCGGACATATAAGAGATAGTGGAATGTTTGCCAATATTGAATCGCAACACTAGATTTTTTACAAATGAGGCCTCCCAAGAAAATTTTGCTTAGAGTCCCCGCAATTCTTTAACAGGCCCTGAAGTACTCACATCTTCGCCTGTACAGATGCTTATCTCACAGCCCATGGAGCATCAGGGGCAGCTCTCCACTGCAGGTATTTAGACACCGCAGGATGACGATGTTTAATAGATACATGTTGCGAGTGCTCTCAGCCGTACCCCGCATACACAAATGTCCAGGTGTGAAGAGACCACTCTCTTCACACTATCAGATTAAAGCACATTTTTCTGTTGACAGATATGACCGTTGGAGACCTACAAGAGCTCCACAATAAAGCAAGGCATCACAGGCCCCTATAAACACACACTTTCACTGATGTGCTGTGCTTCTGCCTGCTCACTAATCCACCTTTACTTCATCTTGCGATCACAATGATTTTCAATATCATAACGAGAAATCCGACTAACTGTATGATGTATGTGCTCTTAGCTGCTTTATGTGAATACAATTAAGTATAACTTAAATAGTCACATAACGTAATAACACACTCAGTGAATGACATGATATGCATTAGTATCCGCTTGGATTTTGCTGAGATCCGTATGTGTTAATTCATGAGTACGACTTAGATTGTGATTTTTGCGGATCGGTCTGCAAACATGTCCCCTCTAAGACATCGTGGCTGTGCCTGGCCTCGCAAAGTGGACTATAAGTCACACGGAGATTAGTGAGAACGTGATTCAGCCGCACATTAGCTGTGCAAGAGTTTCAGCTAAGGCGTTCTGAACGCCAATGGTCTACAAGAAAAGGTCTTAAGGTTTCCATTGTGCCGTGAGTCTTTACTTTCATTTTTGTATCAAATGACTGCTTGATGATTAATGCCGACTCGGGGGAGAGTCTGAACAATGTGTCTCATGCTCCCGTTAAATGCCAGCGTTCCATCAATTTACTGAGAGCCCGGATTATGAATCTCTGTAAATTGTCAAATCTTGGTAAGTGGCAACTGTGCCAGTGTCAGCGTGAAAATATATCATAATACACTACTTAGATGCCTGTGACAACAGACACTAAAAATAGATCAGTACCATCTATACAAGCCAATCACAGCTCTATTGGTACTTCTAATCTGTCTCTTCTTCTCCCCTGACCCGCCTGAAGTCCCTCAATCACGTAACATGTGCGTAAAGTCTAGCTACTATCCAATTCACCGAATATCTAGAACTTCCTGATCCAATCGCCACAGGAGTCCTTAATCTTTGTATTGCTCTGTCATGATCGTTAGACAAATACGTCACAAGCCTTTTTTACCGGTTAGCTCTTACTGCATTGTAGTGGTCTTCTTCCCTAGTGTGCTACACAGTTCTGTTACAGTCCCATATCCCATTTACAGTAATCCCTTCCTCCATGTGTGCATTGTTGAGAAAATGTGCATAATACATATTTTCACCGGCGATACAGCGGAGCCATTCAGCGGATTGTTCCGACAATATTAAGTTCACGAGGCGAAGACTGATCGGTTCCCATCCATAGTCTCATTCATATTTTTAATAAATGCATGGAGGCAGTTTCAATCCCATAATCTTATAGGTTTCTGCAAGCCTGTCTTAGATTAATTTGTCGTCTGCTTAGTGACCAAGTAGATTCTGACCGCTTCTGCATGTAAGTAGATAGACAGAGACGTTGAACAGTCTTCGGCAGTTCTAAAATGTATGGTAGGGGAGGGAGATTTCTGTGGCGGGAGTTTGGTTCGGTGGAGTAGTTGCTGAGGGGAGTGGTTTAAATTGCCTATGTAGGGGAGATAGGCGTGTGTGTCGTGTCATCATTGGCCTTCTTGTTCCAAGTGTTTCGTTTTGTCAATGCAGCTTCTGTGGATAATAGTGAAAGATTGGCTATATTATTGGGTTTTGTTGTATTGTATGAGTGGGTAGATAAGATCTTCTGTCCTTTATCTTGTTGGCCAATTGAGCGGGATTGACTGCCTTGAATCTTGTTATACCCATTGGTGGTAATTTCAGATAAATTCGTTGGTTTTTTTTTGTCTCATGTATTTAAGGTGTGTATTGAATGCATTTTTCCAGTTTCGGATGGGAATTTCATCAGGGGTTATAATGATAATATTAATGCCTGAATGTTCATGCGCTGTCTATGTAGTGCCCGTTATGCTTTGAGAATCTTACTAACACAGATGGTCTTTCAACACTGGGGACTAATATATATAAGAGAAGTTACTCAATCTGCATCAGCTGCGTTATATAAGTTGTTGCACAGCCTGAAAGATAATATGAGTCTTGTTACGCTTAGCTTTAACTATAGTCAAAATCCAAGTTGCGCAATCTAGTGTGCGGTGGGACCAGTCAGTGTGTATTGTAAGCAAGCATTTATGCCCCCTTTAGACTGCACGAATTGACTATTAGATCAAGATCTTAATTGATTCGATGACAATGTTGGACTCTAAATGAGGATGCCCCATCGATATGTATATCAAATTCACCTTCAGCCAAATATTTGACAACATCAACAATGTGTTTTATCCAATGATATGTTGGATTTCATACTGGGGAGCCTCGATTCTGGTGCTTGTCTACGTGACATGCTTTTAATTCTATACCAGTTTTATATGATAAACTACATTTCTCAGTGTGATCTCTATGGTAAGAATGATCGAGAAGTGCAGTCTCGAGTGTTGTTGTTTCATGGATATGTACAGAGTCAAGTTACTACGAGTGCCACCTCCAGATAAGGTATAGCAGTAGGTTGTCAATTAAGCAAATATAAACTTGCAGTTGGAATCAGAGTATAAGACTGAAGGAACCACATTAATTAGTTTGTGGGCAAGTCTTTATGACATCGCATAAAACAGACATAAGCCAAATTAAATATAAATATTGTTGCAATTATTGTAAACCTCTCAATTAACTACTGCTGATGTGCCACTCATAATGATAATCAGAAGGTCTGTTAAGTGTATAAATATAAACCTTATAAAAACCTAAGGTAAGGATCCACATGTTTCAACTTTTTTTTTTTTTTAATTTTTTTTAATTTTTTTTATCAGCTATATTATACTAACTTAGAGCTTAATTTTGATGCGTAAATTAAAATATAAATAACTTAGGATCTCAATTAACTATCACATGTGTAATCCATTCATATATCCTCGCCTTGTCTATTTCATTAATTGCAGTCTCTAATGTTTTAAATAAATAAATATTAATTATATCTACATACTTTAGTAGCTGTTTCATAATTAAAAGTATTATAATTGGAGATATGTTAGCTGATGCTGCACATCCAGATTTGTTCATCATGTTTGAATCTAGAATTATTTAACTAAGAGTTTGATACTTTTTTATATGACAGAACTTAAACTCACTAGTGCATGGGTGATATACCACATGCTATGAAGTTCAAGTGTTAAACTAAATAAGATGACGCCCTACTTTGTATTTTAATTCTATGACCTTAGTTGTAGGATTTTTTGTTCTATTTTACCTTATGTTTCTCCCAGAGGATAGAGTATCTGTGTGTCTATCTGGAGGTGAGGTTAGTCTAAGCTATAGAGTCCTGATGCCTGCTCCTGTCCTGTGTGTGTGCACAACATGGCTGCTGCCCGAGCCAAACCCATGACTAGGAGAAGGCTTTACCGAGTGTAAAAGGCGACCATAAAATCAGTTGTAGTGTGGGGTGTGTGTGAGTGACAGCACCGAACTGCCAACTTTTCATTTCACAAAACAACAAATAACCATTTTCGTCTCGAAATTTGTTTATGTTATTTAATCTAGTTCCCTCTTTGAAGAGAAAATGGAAGAAGATCCAAATGCTTTCACATAGATGCTAGGATTGTTTCCCAATAGCACCAGTCGCCCTGGGAGAGTTCTACGGGGCGTTTATCTAAAGACTCCTCACCTGCAGCCCACTGGGTCCAATGTAAATACCTGACACTAGTTTGACTCATGCACATAGTAATCGCCCAATTGTTAAACCTCCCAAAGTGTTCTATCGAAGGTCACAAGCTAAACTGATCTTATGGTGATGCACATCACCTGCAGTCCCTACCTGATAACTCCTAATATGGGGAGCATTATATACAAGCGCTCACTAATGTATATGTAGTAGGACATAAGTTCAGTTATTTTCCAGTCTGTTGGTACGAGAGAATAAGTTATCGTGTTTATGTATTGCCTAACTGTTAGATTTTTTAAAACACATATTGTAAATGTGAGATAAGAGAATTGAGGAGTTTTTTGTCCATAGTGTTATAGAAATAACATAAAAATCCAGAAAGACAATAATCACCTATTATCTTGGTTCTGTATTAAGTGATAAAAATGAAGATAAACTCATAAGAGAACTTGTTGAATATGCATAGTACGAAATAAGTTTTAATAAAAAATATTGTTATCGAAAATAGCAAACTAATGTACATATGTGAAAAAAAGGGTGTGGGAGAGTTTATTTAGATTATAGTTAATATGTGTGTAAGGTCTCATTAATAGTAAAGACTGTTAATAAGAATTTATTTAAAAGTAAATACTGAAAATAAATGTAACTAAATTGTACCCAACTTACATAAATAGTCTAAAATAAATAGAGCTTAGTTCCTTGGAGCTTTACACAACAATAAATACAATAATACGTCAACTACGATATATACATTGAGTTTAACTAATTATATAAGATTAGATAAACTACATCACACTATAAAACTAGAAAAGCAGTTCTGGATAGAACAAATGACATAAAATTATAATGAAAGAGAGATTCAATGTATGAGTATGTGTTCATTTTGACACATTGAGTTAATATGAAGCTAGAGGTAGACAAAAATTTGTTATAAAGGCTTAATTTGGGACATGGTCCTCCTTTTCCCCAGACTGTGTTGTGTCGGCAGCCTCCAGTCAAAATGCATGATCATCATTCCTCCTCTCTTTATTGCCACAATGAAGTGTGTCCTCTCTGCCTGACTATTTCATATACACCCAAACGCATGACCTCATCAGAAAGTAAAAATTGATTTAGCACGCCGCAATTCCCCTCTCAAGACTTTTCAGATTTGGATTTTAATAGCAGTGTGGATATGGTGTGCTGATGTTTTGCATTGCTCAATTACATTCCGTGTCATAAAGTCAGCTTTGATGGCAATGGCAATGATAGCTCGTCTGATATATAACAATAAACAAAAGAGAAATATGCTGCTTGCAAAGTGACATGAATGCTATGACCATGAATAATACAATATGCTGTCATTGACTTAAACAGTGCTCGTACATGCAACACCCTTTGGCCCATAAAATTCACAATCATCTAAGAGCAATAGGGAGATTACACACATTTGTGGTTTGGAATAAGAACTGATTTAATAACTGGCAGCGGTAATAAAGCGTCTTTTGTTGACAAAAATGACAGGTTAAGGTGATGTATTTGATCTGAAGCATTTGTGGGATCCCACTGAAAAACATCATTAATCTTCTCATCAGGATGCTGTGGACATAAAATGAAAGGGTTGGGAAATTACTTGTCATTCTCCCAGCAGCGCACTGGAACATTTTAAATAGGGAGGTAATTGTTTTCCTGATTAGTTCGACGTGGGTTTGGTTCTATTTATTTACATCTTCTGTTAACAAGGACAGGGTTTTGAGGTGCCCTACCCCCCACTACTTCTCCTCCACTC
Source organism: Chaenogobius annularis (assembly GCA_015082035.1). NCBI lineage: Eukaryota > Metazoa > Chordata > Actinopteri > Gobiiformes > Gobiidae > Chaenogobius > Chaenogobius annularis. Next base: position 683,777 of record BJKM01000281.1, on the reverse strand, counting down.
TCTTCTTCATACCCTATTGAGTCTGAAAAATCCCTTTAAGTGGTGAAAGTAGACATAGAACTGCATTTGCTCGAGAACCAAACGCAGAAGTAGCCTGTTCAAAGAGGCATTTTGACTAAACTGAATTGAACTGGTTAACAAAGGGTACTTAAGGAGTACTAATCAGCCAGTGCATATTTACAGTATGGGATAATAGCAAGAGATTGTTCATGGGGTTGTTTTCAAGCAGAGTTGTGAAAATATAAATCAAAGTTAAACAATATTTTATTAGCTATATTAACTCAATTGTGGTATTACGAACAGACCATGGCATCTATGGCTGTAGTGATGACCAATGAAATACTTCTACTACTATTTCTTCTGCTCTGCTCTGTGTGTTTGGACTGCAGTGATACAGTAGAAATGTTATCTTCTTTTCTGCATAACAATGCCTAAACAACCCGCTATGCATTGAAACACTGTAAATTCAAGTCTTGAATGAGTAGATTTAGCCTTTTGTAGCAGTTGTCCATCATGGTGGTGCTGATCGGTCCGTAACATTAGTAGTTGAGCTTTTTGTCATTGCAAACTAATGCTGCAGCTGGCACAATTTATTGATCAGAGGCATCGTAACTATATATATTAAAAGATACCCTGCTTTACACTATATGTCAGAACTCAGTAGGATTTGTGCAAACATGACTCTTGTATTCCAAAAAAATGATAATCATCTTTTTGGTATTTCATTTCAACAGCCACTGAAAGAGATTAAAATCTATTTCACTCCTCAGCAATCCAAACTCATTTGTTAATCAAGGCCGTACCACCTTGATAATACCCAATCTCATCTGATCTCAGAACCAGCTTTGGCTTGGCTAGAGCTTGGGTAGGAGGACGCTGGGAATACCATGAGACCATGAGCACACTGTTATTGTGTCCTTTGGCAAGACACATAGAGCTTTGTGTCTTTGAGCCTTGACTAAACAAGTTAGTCAAGGGCTTCACATACAGTACTATCACAACAGAATACCTATCAAGCTTTGCCTAGTATGGTTGTGGTGTTTGATTGGTTTGATTTGACTTTGTGCTGAGTGATTGGATTGGTGGTGGTCGGAGAAGACAATGGCATAGATTAGAAGTGCATATTTACATGGCAACGTGTGTTCATGATTCTGGAATAGTTTGATATCGGATTTTCCTATCGTTTACATGAATCCATGTGGAACTGAAAACGGTGGCGGTTCTAAGCTCATATATACAAATCAGTTCCCTTGCAGAGGATTGACAGTATAGCTCTGATCTGAGCAGTGATTGGCTGTCAGCAGGAAACAATCTCAGAACTCACGATCAGGTTAACTACATACACGAGAAATTGCCGGAGAAAGCCCGTACAATTACGTTCTTTTACTGGGAGTCCGAGAGCATTGTCCCAGAAAAGCACAAGTTCTAAAACATGCCTCCACATTGTAACCAGGAGGTAAACTTACTTTTGCAGTATAATGCAGTGTCAGTAGGAAGCACAGTGCTGTTTAATGGACAAATTAGTGTATGATATCTTTTTACACCTTTAATGGGTTCTTTTCACATCTCATTGTTTACATCTAAGTGCAGATCTTTTCAGCTGTGGCTAAAGCTTACCACCACCAAGTGTGGAGTGATTGACCAAATCAATGTAAAGCGATAACTCTAAAGGCGCTAAAACCAAAGCATCATCATCAATCACTGCAAAGCCGAGGAGAAATACTTCCAGAAGTTAAATAAGATAGTTTAAATCAGGGGCTACAGCCCATGGGCCAAATGTGGTCCTCAAACCATTTTTTATTAGCCTTCAGGCTTCTTTGTGAATTGGTCCACCTTATCTTGAGGTACTTTTTTGCTAATTTAAAATCCTTTCCATTATAACAATAACAAACATTTTAGTGTTATTAAGGTTCCCAGACTGAAGTAAGGTAGTAAAAAAGGTACTAAAACCCAAACCCCCCCCACCGTTCACCTGGTCCCAAACGCTCACCGGCTCACGATACACCAACAAAAGCCCCCCCACCCATCCCCCCTCGCCTTTCACCTGGTATCTCCCATAGCTAGGATGTACTGGGTCTCAGCGTTGCCTGGACTTATAGTCATAATAGAAATCAAACAAACCCGGGGCCCTGTGTAAAAACAGCATCTCCTAGTTGCTATTTCTGTAGTCACATCACAAAGACGGGAAAACAAAATGCTGAAGAAGAAAACTCTTTGTGAAGAATAACCGAAATCCAGACTTGAGAAGTTTCAATGCAAAACGAGTCTTTATTGGCAAGATGACAAACAGCAACGACCCGGGGCAGTTTTCATGCAGGAAAAAGCCAACTTCCGACTGTTACACGCCTTTTTATTGTGTCTTGATTCATGAATATTGACCCCTCGTAAAACCAGTTGTCCTATAGCCTCTTTACATTTGGCATGGATCTGGATCTCCCCCCTGCTAAGATCCACCTCTTGGTGAGTTCATTTCCGCAGCTGCATAAACTCTTTGACCTTTTCTTTGACCGTTATTTCACCCCATTCCACTTGCTTTGTGCTTCCGGGAGACTTTATCTCTGCTTCCAACTTTTGGTGGCGGCCCCAAGTGGCAGCTCACAGTAGTTTTAAAACTTCAAGATATAAAGACTTGCCTATTCTGCATTGATTTTTTTGTTGGATAGATAGATAGATAGTAAAATAAGAAGTAAAATAAACATTAATAAACAAAATAACAAACATATAGGCCTTTGCTCTAAAGTTTTAGCATGAACTATAATGCAAAATAACCCCTGCTGATCCTGCAGTTGTCCGGAGGAGACACATAAATGACAGCACGGGAAAACTGTTTATGGAAATGATAAACTTTGAAAATGTCTCATGTTCTAATGTAAATGATTTGTTGAACTCTGTTAAATCTAGGGTTTTGAATGTTCTCGACACCATTGCCCCTATGAAGGCTAAAATAGTTAAAAATAAGCAGAAGGCGCCATGGAGAAATGATGATTTGGTCAGGGCACAGAAAAAGGAGTGCCAACGGGCCGAACGAAAATGGCGAAAGTCAAAGCTCCAGGTTCAAAAAGAGATTTACAGAGAGAAGTTGTACATATACAACCTCATTTTATGTAGAACTAGGGAAGGATATTTTTCTGAAATAATTGTAAGCTGTAGTAACAACTTGCGTCCTGTTTGCCACAGCAAACAGATTAACAAAGCCTCCAGATCGGCTGCTGTTACAACTCATTTCGACATCCAAGTGTAAGGACTTTGCATATATAGTGTCGAAACCAGACTTGGAGGGACTTATCCATGCGTTTGTCTCTAGTAGTTTAGACTACTGTAACGGCCTGCTCACTGGCCTCTTCAAAAGAGCTGTAAAACAGCTGCAGTACATCCAGAACACTGCTGCTCGGGTCCTGACTAGAACCAGGAAGTACGATCGCATTAGTCCTGTGCTCAGGTCTCTGCACTGGCTCCCTGTGGCTCAGTGAATGAACTTCAAAGCAGTTCTGCTTGTATACAAGTCTCTCCATGGCCTAGCACCAAAGTACATCTCGGACATGTTAGTGTCATATGAACCATCTCGGACTCTGAGAACCTCAGGGACCGGCCTCCTGCCGGTGCCCAGAGTCTGGACTAAACATGGGGAAACTGCGTTTCAGTTTCATGCAGCTAAATTCTGGAACAGTCTTCCTGAGGATGGGAAACAGGCCTCTACTCTGGCATTGTTCAAATCTAAGCTAAAAACTGTTTTGTTTGGCTGTGCATATGACTGAAATTATTTTCTTTGCACTCTTCTCTTTTATGTATAACCCTTAAACTATTTGACGGATAGCCTGAAAATGGCACCTTTAAAAATGTCTTTTAATTAAGGTTTTGTGTGAATTGCCTTTGTGTACGAATTGTGCTCCACAAATAAACTTGCCTTGCCTTGCCTGGTGGCATCTCAGTTAAATGGAACTTATTTTTTTGAATGATACACTTAAACACCAGTTTGTCTTAGTTTACTGTATGTATGTCCACATGGGCATGGGGTGAAGGAGGTTGAGCATTGTGCACTGCACCTCAGTAACTCATTACAGTCTTACATCAATAAGCATGTCTTGTCTTCTTTAATTAACCTTGTATGAGTTTGTTTCCTGCCATTTGAAAAGCATCCATTGACACAATATCAAATCCTGTCTATGACGGAGCTGTTGTTGACTGACACGCACACACCCCACTTGGAGATGCAGCTTTGCACACTGAAGACTGAACCTGATCACTGTGCTCTCCTGGGAATGTGCTGATGTGCCAAAAAGGCTCAAGTTCACAAGCAACAAAACCCAAGGACGCAAGCCACCTGCTGCTGCTCAAAGACAACAACAGGCCGGGCTGGCACGTTGCATGACTCCTTCTCAGATCTGCTGACCGGATCACCCAGGTTAGCATTGATCCCGCACTGCAGCCAGACAACCTCCACAGGAAATGTATAATTGATGAGTCATAATCAAGTTTTTTTAATATAAATGTTTTAGTATTAAATGTCCGTTGTTGGTCTTTGAAGGAGCAACCAGCTGTGTTGTAGGAAATGTCAAACGAGGGCATTGTTGGATTGTGTCTCACTGACTTGTCTGCTTCAGTGTTTTTTTTTTTTTTTTATGTCAAGGAAATTTCCTTTTTATTTCATTCAATCACTGTCTAATCAAATTTAGATTTCATGGCAGAAATTAACCCTTTTGTCAATGACAAAGAAACGCATAAAGCCACAATGAACAAAAGAGTCCATTGAGTCCCATCACATCTTAGCTTTATGAATGCTGCTGTGATTACAGAGTTAACCATGCATAATTCATCAATGTCATGTATCATTTTGATATTATATGCTTGATTAAAAATGGGAACCTGCATGAGATTCCAGCTAGACAAGGAGAGACAAATAGAGTAACGGTCTTGTTCATAAATTGTTCTCTATAAATAATGTGGATTGAAAAGATACAATTTTAAAAGGTGCTACAAGTAATGAGAATTGATATGAATCAGAGAGAGAGCCCATTGTTGTATGTAAACAAAGGATGCAAAAAAGAGCAACAAGTAAAAGGGGAAAAGGACCCTTAAATCCCTACAAACTAGTCTCAAATTAAGACCCATCTCTACCAAATGTTGCACTACGAACTAAATATTTGAAGTATACTGTACATATAACTCGTGATGAGATCTTGAACATCTTCATTCAATTGTGCTGATCTGATGCAAGTGACAGTGAGTGTAGCGTGTATCCGAGCTGATCCGTTGGTGCTGCAGTCTCATTTTTTCAGCCAAGTGAATGAGAGCAGGAAGTTGCACCTGCCCTTTTGTTCTGTTCCCGGAGGGAGATCTTTGTGTCTGTCTCGGAGCACTACACTACAGTCACACAATCCAGTTTATCACCCGCCCTGTCACTGATGATCACCAAAGAAAGCATTTACCCCCTGCTCACTCTTACACTTATAAATATGTAAAACAGGAAAATAAACTAACACGATGAGCTGTCAGAAAGCACTTTAACAGATTATGCCCGGCTATATTTAGTTGATTCCGGGACAAAAGCTTCATCAAACACAAAAGCGATAGATTAGGCATTCTGCCAGTCTATTACTGTTTTCATTAAGCCATATACTGAAAATACTAAAGAAATCAATTAAACCGAATTGGATACAGTACAAGCAGCGGATTACATTTGTTGCTCCTGACAAATGGGAATAAGTTTAAATTTAGCGCGAGCAACTGAATGGGAATGAGAGAATTCAAGTGCAGTTGAACAAGAAAATGTGTCAATTTCTCTAACTGTATTGTTTCTCATAATATAAGATGCTGATGTTGCCATTTAGTCTAATTGAAGTTGTACAAAACAGTATAATAATGATGTGAGTGAATTGGATAGTTTATTTCTTCGGCCATTTCCTGGTTAAAAGGGAGGTAAAAAACAAAAAAATGCATTGCAGTCTTTGATGTTTAACACTTATTTTGCCTGACCCTATTAACATACATTCTAAAATGCAAATCAGCAATCCTTATTTAAAGTAAATATATACTATATACAGATATAGATATATAAACAAATACACATACACATACACACAAACACTTATCCATGTGTCATCCAAATATGACTCTCATCTTACTTACTTATACTTACATTCAAGGTGATTAATTCTATTTCTCTTTATTTTCCCATTATATTGGACTTTTGGAATAATTAAAAGTGTTAATAGTTTTGGAACCTTTTCATGTTTCATTCCAGCCATTGGACAGATGAACCCCTTTAACAGAGATACATCTACTTGTCAATATAATTCTCACATTTGCTTTTGGTTGTATAATTTTATTTGAATATTTTGAAATACAGTGTTAAATTACATAAGCAATAACAACAATGCAACAGTGCAGTGTATCAGCAGTGGAATTAGAATGAAAATGCACACTTAAGTTATATATTTGAAGAGGAAGAACATCTGTGTGACAGGTATTGATCAATATTTAAAGAGTTGTTGCACAATATAGAATAGAATCTTTAATAGGACAGGAATTGGCAGCAACAACATTCAATAGAACAAACTTCCCATCTGTTTTTTTGGGCCCTGTCCTGAGAGACTTGCTGGTAGCAGAATAAAGAAGGCATCTGTGCTCCTCCAGGTCAGTCATGCTCAGTTTGGGAGGACTGGAATTTGAGATCTAAGGATAAACATCAGCTCCCCAGAGAGGACTGTTTCTCATGTTTGAATACTGCACAGAGAAAATGAAACCTTCACAAGCAAAACAGTCAGGAAGAAGTGTTGAAAGTTAATTCTTAACCTATGACATGGGGTCCCACACTAACTCAACCACATGTTTAACTTGAATAGAAAATAATTAACATTCAATAATGTTAGTTATTTCTATATTTAGGCAAATAACCGCTATTTGCGTCTTTGTCTTTGTTTCTTTTTATTTTGAAGAGAAAATATATTTGTATATATATAGATATATATATTATCCAGCAGAAATAAAAGCTGCTTCTTTAATAAAGGATGACAAAAATATATGGATTTACCCAAGACTTTTGAGAAAAGTGTAGACTCTTAGGTGCGTTTAGTAATTTAAAACATTAAAGATGAATGTAACTGATAAAAAAATTATAATAAAAATAAGTGGAATAGGTACTTCAAAAATACCATGGCAAGTAATGATAAAAGGTTTCAAAGAAAGTCATGGACACGGTTTTGAACTCAAGGCTTTTAGTCTTCTAAAAGTAATTTTCAATCTGATTGAAATGGTTTGAGCAGCTGAATGTATACTATATGAGCTCAAATTGGTGCTGCACCAAAGGCAGGAGTTTTTCCCAAAGCTTGCGATGGTCTGTAGATACAGTATATATATATATATATATATATATATATATATATATATATATATATATATATATATATATATATATATATATATATATATATCCACACACACCACTACATACATACATACATACACTACACACACACACACACATACACAGTATATATGTATATATATGTGTGTGTGTAATGTATAATATATATAATAATTTATATATATATATATATATATATATATATATATATATATATACGTACACACACAGTATATGTATATATATACAGTAGTATATATATATCCTTAAGAAGCTTTAACTTAAATAGAACACTCAAGCTGTGTCTGTTTACTTTGTTGAGTGGCTTACAAGCTTTTAAATGAATTGTTATTATTGTGTTTCCAGCCGCACACCTGTGACTGAAGTACCATGAATGTTATGAGACCGTACATTCATCAAAATCACTCAGCTGCTGTTAGTTAGTGGCCTATTGTTGAAAATACCAAGTTTCCACTCAGGGAAATTACACACAACAAATCTGATGTGGTTTATGGTGAACACTTTTAAAAATACTGTTTCCAGAAATGCACAACATGCTTTCTAAATTATACTGAGTTGTGTTAAAACAATCTGTAAAATGGCATGAAAAGTCTATATTGTACATTATTATGCATAATCAGGAGCATATATTACAAGTCAGATTGTTAAAAGACATTCAGTGAGAGATTTATCATTCCAAAACAAGCTGCTGATATCTGAATATTTAGAGTGTTATCTGTGACCCAGCTGCTCTAACAAGCAAACAAGACTTGTGTGACTAAGTAAATTTGACTACTACATAAATACTTTTTTATTCTTGATGAAGGTCGGTAGTTGTGTTTTCTTCAGTCCATGAAACAACGCGAGCAAATTGATCTACAGTGTGGAGCCTTGATCACTCTCATTAGTCCATTCACTTCTCACAGTGGACCTGGGGCAGACAGACAAAGATGTGACATCTACACCTCCCATTGGATATTTGCAGGATTGACTCATGAAAGTACTCCACTATTTGCACTGGTTTTGAGTGGCTGACAGACTAAACATGTCATTTATTTAATAAGTTATTTATACAGTCTAGTTGTTTTGATTTCCCATGTGCACACTGTACAATCTGAACACACTTCTTCTGAGCACGTGGGAGTCAGTTTGACAGTGTAGTCAGAGAAGGTGCTGGTAGACAATGGGATTCTAATGAGGTGCATTGTGGGAATGTAGAGAAAAGGATGAAAGCGTTTTCTGTAAGACCTGTGACTGGTGCCATGTTCGAAGCATCTGGTTTGTGCAAACTCTCCAAACGCTAACACCGACAGATTACTTACAAGAGATGGAAAATGAGACGGTCTGTGTGAATAGTGGTGCTGATGCTACGAGTTTATTAAGAAAAGGCAATATGAATGTCTCTAACAGCGGCCGAAATGGGAGAGTAGATCCAATGATACAAGTCATTGGCTGCAGAATACAAAACTATTAAGTGCATTCATGCTAAATTATTTAGCATTGGATGAGTTTTCTCCCCAGATTGTGCAACAGAAACCTTTTGGTTAAATGTAGATTTAATTTATTTTATAATTTTTTTTGTCAAACTTATTTAGAACAGCCCACAGTCCGTTTGTGTTATTAAATACATGACTAAGAGCCAGCCAAGCATCGCATCTTCACCCACTGTGCTCTCATTCAGACAAGCTAAGCTGAGTAATTAGATTTAATTGGATTTAGTCACATTCAGTTTTTGCATGTTGGTTTCCCTTTAGCTTCAAATAATCATGAATTAGTCCCAAAGTTACACCAAAGGAAAGGCTAATTAGCTTTTTAAGTGTTACGTTGTTATAGAGACTTTCAAACACTACATGCAAATCATATTACTGCACTGCTCAATGGCTGTTTATCTGTGTTTGTGAGACGTCTTGGCCTAGTGACATACTGTACATGTAACAATCTGGGAGCTTTCATGTTTTAGATTTTTCCACTTTTTCCACTCTTGTGGATTAGTATTTAATTGTTTTTCAATTCTCAAGCTTGAAACCCAAATGTAATAAAATACATTCTTCTATGAAAAAGATACACATTTCACACTAAACACACAATAGTTCACTGGATTTCAACCCCCTTTTCACACAAAAAAAACTGGAAGTTGATGAGTATAAACCTGTTGTAGAAAATGACAGACCAGACATCTTTCTCCTTTTCCTCCAGCTTATACAAGATGTATCAGACAAAAGTGAAGATAAAAAAGTGGGTGCAATAGTGTCCACGCTGAGTCAGCTACAGCGACACAATCGAGCAGCTGCTTCTGAATGTCCCACTGCAGCTGGGGACTGGCTCCTTAACGACAAATATCACCAATACTTTACTTCATTTTACAATGTGCCTCTTTCCAAATGATCACTGGTCCAACAAAGACTTTTTCTCTGGTAAAATACTTGTGTTGGCACCATCAACAAGCAGTTCAGTGAATGAATAGCATTTCTATAATTGGCATGCTGTTCTTGAAATAATGGGCTGATTTCAGTCGGTGGAGTGATGCCTCAAAATGTGCCCTTAAAGAGTTTCCTTTCTTTCCTAGTGGGACCAATCTGGGAGCATTCATATGTATTGTCTGCACACTCACAGACCTGAGTCTCTACGTCTCCTGCGTGAAAAGAAGACATGATTAATGATGCAAGTTTCTCCTGTAAGTGCTATAATGGGATGTCTTTCACCACTGTTCTAAGCTCAAGCACCGTATTCAGACAGAGTGGTAATGGGAAAAAGATTTACTTCTGAAAAAGACAGATTGAGTGTGTTGTGAAAGCATGTGCTATAAGGAGACACAGTGCATTATGGGAGTTGCTCCACAGCAAATTTGCTTTCATTAATTCATTTGCTATATTATGCTTTATTCTATTTATTTCATCTTTTTCCATGGGGTCGTGAATATGAATTTATTAAACACTTATTGTATGCAAAGATAGATTTCCCTGAGGTAAAATATAATGCATGAATCATGTTTGAATAATCCAACAGATTGTCTGTGCATTTGCAAACAAGTTCTACAATAAAGAATTAAATTGTATTTAAATGCAGTGTGACAATGTTCCTTATTATAATTTCATTTGTGTGAACTTTTTTGTGATACTTATTAACAATATGATATATTATATATAAAATGAAATATAAAATTGTAACTACAAAAGCGCCCTCCATTTCTGAGAGCTAATATTCATGGGTGATTCTATTCTGCATAAATATGTAACATTTGTGTCAGCATGGGCTTGTTATAAAGTGTTCTGAAATTATGGATTTCCTGTGTGTTCCTCAGGGAATAACCCATTCAATCCTAAAACACATAGTTCAAATAATACTCTGTGTTTTGCTAAATAAACTATCATTTTACTGAGACCTGTAACAAAATGAGTCCTAATCATTCAACGATTCCATGGCTTTCTCCAAATAGCTGATATCAGACCAAAGGCTAAAATCAAATTATGCTGTACATCATGCTGTGATCATAATTGGTGTAGTAAGGTTTCCCAAGAACCTTACATCTTTGATTTAAAGTAAAAGTATTTGAAATTCACACAATAATAATTCTGGAATCACAGTTCTTGATAATAATGAAGCTTCTGGAAAGAACTATTGTTCTGTCTCTTTTTAACTGAGAGCATCAACTCTGGCCTTTAGACTTCCAAACAAACATCTCTGTGTTGCTAGGCAACAGACAGATGCATCAGTGATTTACCCATACCCAGACAGACTATTAAAGATGTAGAGTGAGATTCAGCCTGACATGAGCACAATGGCTCCCGAGCTGAAAGTGTGAGTAAAACAGAGTGTGAGTCACAGCATATTACGCCTCAGATGTGGAGGGCAGCCTGTGTCACAACTCAATATTCAATAATACTCAATACTCAATGTGTCATGTTAAAACGGTCAGTCTGATGAAAACATCATGTGAGGGCTATAGAAATGATCAGTGGCTATACAATCAAAGCACAACCAAACTAAAATGCTCTGATGACTATGACCATAGCCGTCAGATAAAGGCCTACATAATGCAGACATATGTAAAGACACAGTAACATGTTTCATTCACTTATACTGCAGTTCACTTCATCAAAGTTTGGACTCATTTAATACTTAAATACCCCAGTTACATGTATTTAATATTTGAAAATGTTGTCTCTTGCAGAGTGCTGCAGTACAGAGGCTTGTCCCAGCAGCAGACGGACAGTGGTAGTCCCAGAGGCCAAGTCTAACAAAGACATACAACAGGCAGGACTGTGTTGTTCTGACATGATTTAGGCCTGGAAAAAAAAACTAGTATTTACTTACAGAAACATTGCGTACATACAAATATAGTCAAATCTTTCATAGAATTCAAATTTGCCCTTTGTTATTACAAATCTTTTTTTTTTTTTTAAATAAAACATGTTTTACCAGTTTTAATTCTTCTAATACTGTCTATAGTTTGGGGACCACTTGTTGTAATTACACATATTTTAGAAAAATCACAAAGTAAATCAACATGTACATTTCCATAAAAGATTATACAGTCTTGGTATTCTAGTACAAAAGGTTGAAAACGTCATAACACTAACAAGTGGAACAGGCAAGCTGAAATTAAGACATGAATAATGCATTCACACACACACACACACACACACACAAACACACTCACAGTATGCTACATGGACACAAAACAAATCACGTCAAATAAAAGCTTGATTGTAATGTATGAAATGTTTCTGATCAGTCAGCTGAAAAACTAATTTCATTTTCTCATTAGAAGTCCCTGCCCAAGGCTCATTCTCATGTCAGCCTTTATTACACTGAAAACAGAAAATTAAAATCATTGGCGTGGTCAGAAACAGAGCCGTGAATCACCATTTATGACTTAGAGCGAGGGGCAGAGAGAGAGGAAAAATATGAACGAGTGGACAAGGAATGAAGGAATCCATCTCGTTTTACTGAAGCGCTGGATTTATGGGCTGCATGACCTTTTCAAAGCCCGGGATTTGTTGCTATGCACTAGTCCATCATGTGCTCTGTTCAGTGTAAGGGACTGTGTGTTAGTGAATCACATTAGAGACCTGTATAAGAAGACTTCAGTGACTGGATTTAGAATAGTGCACAAGTGGGAATCATGCCAGCTACGGATACCAAATTTGATGGACCCCTTCACTACAGTTCAAGTTGCTCTGAACAACAATGCTATATTATTCAACTTTACGTATAATATCACAGAACTGGGGAGCTAGAGGATGTGTAAGATATACATTCAAATAACTATATACCAATAACCTACCAAAAAGTCAATTACTACTATTATCACTGGTCATGCTCCAGATGACTACAACTGAATCTTTTTCTACAATGGAACACACGAATGAGGGATTACAACAACATAGTGCTACACACTGTATACCGCTCTTAACTGCAACTAACTAAGACTAAAATAAAGGTGGACTTTCAGTATGTTGACTGTAGATTAACAGATAAAGAATTATTTCAAATAAAATGCATATTCATAAATGCCCCTTTGTAATAAAGTATGTGCTTTAGTGTCCACTCCAGATAGAAAGTATTAAAATGGTCAGTATTTAATTAATCAATTCAATTCACTTTATTTTTGTAACGACCAAAATCACAACAGCAGTTGCCTCGAGGGGCGACAGTGAAAAACAAAGTTCATAGGGACTTGGCAATGTCCCAGAATCCCATGTCCTCAGACAAATGTCCCAAGGTCACCTGTCCTTAGACCCTCTTTCTCGGCAAGGAAAAAATTCCAAACCTCCTTGGGAAAAAGTAGAAACCCAGAGGAATTCCACAGTGAAAGACAGATCCGACTCCCTTGGAATAAAAAGGTTTTGAGCTGACCCTTAAAAGCAAAAACAGAATGCAGTGACCGCAGGGGGAGTGGAAGATCATTCCAGAGTCTGGGCGCAACGGCCTAGAAGGATCGGTCTCCTCTGGTCCAAAAGCGAGTACCAGGAACCAACAGCAGTTTCTGATCCAAGGACACCAGTGAGCGTGAGAGAGTGTAAGGTTTGATCAGATCGTTGACGTACTGCTTAGAGTGGTGCTCTAAAGCATGTCTCTGTTAAAGATAACACCCAAGTTTCTAAGACTTGGTTTAGCAGACTGGCCTAGATCATCCAAAAAATGGAATGGCATCATCATCAGGGCAATAATCAGTGTTTCCGTTTTGTCTGCATTTAGCTGCAGGGAGTTTTTACTCAGCCATTGTTTTATTTGCACTAGACAACTGACTAAGGAGTTCAGCTTCTTGATCTCAGAAGGCTTAAACAAGCAATATAGCTGAAAACAGGTGGTAGGAGACATCACTAAACTCTTTAATGATCTTTCCCAGAGGGATTATATAAAGCAAAAATAAGACAGGACCCAAACGGAACCCTGAGGAACTCCACACATCAAATCAGATGACTCAGACATTATTTGTTTGCAGCAACACTAAAACTCTGACCAGATAAATATGAGGAAAACCAATGAAGAACTGACCCTGATAGTCAGGTCCCTCAATCTTTTTAACAGTATATGATGGTATGATGGTCGACAGTGTCGAAGACTGCAGTCAGATCCAACAGAACTAGAACAGTGCATTTTCCAGAATCAGCAGACATCATAATGTCACTGGACACTTTTAGCAATACTGTTTCCGTAGAATGATGTTTGCGGAAACCAGATTGAAAAGTGTTGTGAATGCTGGACGGTTCTAGGAAGTCTGACAATTGTTTAGGATCTTGGACAAGAAAGGGAGCTTAAAAATAGGTCTGAAACTTTTTGGGTCTGTCGGGTCAAAGTTTGTCTTTTTGAGTAGTGGCTCTACTGTGGCATGTTTAAATGGACCAGGAAACACACTGGTTGAAAGAGAGAAATTTACCATTTTGGTAACCTAGGGGCCAATTTCATCAAAAACTTTAAAGAGCCAGCAGGGCACCAGCCCTCCACCAATAAAGCATCAGATGTACAAGAGGAGGATTTCATATTGGTCACCAGAGCTGAGATGTCCCGTAGAGTGGCAGGTTTAAAAGAAGACCAATAGTGGGAGACAGGCGCCACAGAAACAGGGCTATCACACAAAAGGGGTGGGATTTGGTCTTTGATCCACTTAATCCTATCGATGAAGAACCTAAGGAATTCATTGCAGCTGTAGGACATACAATAGAATTTATAGTCTCAAACAACATTTTGGGGTTTTTCTTGTTCGATGCTATTAGCTGGCGGAAGAAATCAGATCTGGCATTTTCCTTCATTTCATTGTTTGAAGATACAAGATCTCAGAGGTGCTTTTTAGATTTAGGATACTTTCAGTAATCTAAGGACAATCTTTTTTCTGTGTTGACAAGGTGAATTTTACAGGTGCCACCTGATCTAAAATTGCTACACAGTGGCTGCTAAAGCAATGAATTAAGCTGTCCACATCAAGACATAAACAAGGGCAGAGCAGCCAGCTGGGCAGAGTTCATTTAAATGAATAAACTCTCCCTCTCTCTGCCATGTCTCAGTAAGAATCATGAAATCAAGGTTTTGTCTAGTAAAAAGGCTTTATCGGCAATTGAACTGACAGTCAACAGGCCGAGCCGGACCAACGATGACGTCACGTTCATAGTTTCAGATAGGCGCAGCGGGATTGGTCGAAGGCACGCGTAACGGTCACGTGATTCCCAGCTGTTCCACAAGACGCCAGTCAACCGACGTCAACCCATGACGTCAACAAGGAAGCGCATGGTGGCGATGTACCCCAGCACCGCGCAGGCTTCAGGACAGCAGCCGCCATGCCCCGGGGCGGGCGGTGAAGGCGGGTGGGCACTGAACTACCGCAAACATCAGGAAGCGGGATTAGGCGTAAGCATCTTGCACGTTTCCCAGTGTCCAGACTCGTGCACTCTGAACACAAGGCTCGTCTGCGCTTGACCTGCACACCAGACCGTGTGCCTCTTCTCCTCTGCTTCCTCCTTTTCCCCGAGCCCAGGGACAGCAACAAGACTTCAGGTGAGTTGGGCGTACAAACAAGGGGCGGCGGAAAGGCTCCTTTGTACCGGTCTCATGTATCAAAAAGCGACTTCATTGACTCTTTGATGCGAAAAAGTGAGCCACGGTCGTACACCCGAACAGCAGAAACACAACAGTCTATTGTCTGGGCTGATAAGACTGCATATGTTGTAAGATCACCACTAATAAGCGACTAATAATACTACCTTAATTAGGGCTGTCAAGATTATTCAGGTCACAATAATCGTGAGAAACTTAGACAGCAACAATGAATAGTTTCAGTTCAAGCTATTCTCCAAAAAAAGCATAAATATGTACAGTATAACGCTCTTTTTAATCATCAGGTACATTACTTTTTCATTCAGAAGATGTGATATTTTTTTTTTTTTCATAATTTAATTTAATTTATAAATACAAAACAGTAACAATAAAGAAGGTGTGATTTTACAAAGTTGGTGAGGAATGTAAATCCATTAAACTTGAGAATGAAAGAAAATGAAGGTTAAAATGCCAGTCATGTGTATCCTAGCCAATGCAGTTGGAAAGTTGTAAAGTGCGACACTACTGCGACTCTACTGCAAGTCCAATATGGCGCCAGCTCTGCACTTGGCGATGCGTCTGTCTGCTGCATTTGCCCTTTTTTGCTCATTAATAAGTGTTTATTGTTGGGATGTTTCATCTTAGAGCCTCGTGTATGATCGGCAGTCACTTCTTCATATTAAAATTTCTCACAAACTGTTCTTAAAACGCACAAATAGTGACCGGTCCTCAGGCCCTCCTCCACTTTTCCTCACGTCCATACCGGACTTTCTGCAGGGAGCACCACTCTCCACACCCAGGAGGAAGCGCACTGGAGACAGGGAAAGCGTGCAGGTGTCCTGGTATAAGCCAGGGCCTACTTTGGCTTGGCTAAAGGGTGCGGGGTCCCCTTTTCATGGTTCCAGATCCATGCATTGGTCCCTTCCTCTCTGGTGTACTCCGCGCTTGTAAGTCGAATTACTCTGGTGACGTTGCTCTTTCAGATTCATGGCCTCTTGACTTTTTCTTTACCTGAGTGTATATCATCCCCTTGTTGCAGTTCAACTGAAATAAAAACATTGAAATTAGTTCTGAGTACTTCTTCCTCTAACTCCCACACCCGTCAATTTGACGGCTCTATTAATTACATTGTAATTTTTCGCGTGTGGTGAGTGTGGTGTCACCTTTAGTGTCTCTCACAGTAAAGCTAAAGGCAAAATGGATTTGCTTCAAAACACTGCTGAGGTTTGTTTGGGAGGTGAAGGCGAATCAAACTCTAGGACTCGTGGGTTTTGGGCAGCTCAGCTGAATCGGGAAACGAGTCGGAGGACGAAGAACAGGCCCCCGCAAAGAGAAGCCGGCAAAATCTCACTAGTAGTGGGTCTATTGTAAATGTTCAAGGTATTTATGACAAATGTTATGATATAGTTTTGGCATTTTAGGCTATTTATGACAAATGTTATTATATAGTTTTGGCATTTTAGGCTGTCGAGATCAATTCACTAAGCGCCTGTTACTTCAGTTGCCCTGGGAACATCGCGGCAATATTCAAGGTATTTACAAATCCTGTGTTATTATAGTATTTGGCTGGCTTTTTTTAGGATGATGGGTCCAGATCAATTAATGACTGCGTATATTCTCTAACAGCGGCTTCGCTATTGCAAACAACCCTCTTCCTCCTCTTCCTCCGCTGATGCTGGTCAACTTAGGCACTCTGAATAATGATAATATTTATTAAAGAAGCTAATAGACAAATTTTTAGCGTGTTTGAAGAATTATTCTTTTGAATCATTCTTTTTTCAAATTGACAGCTTGGGAGTTCTAAAATCCTGGTAGTCCTTGTGCAGGGGTCGGCAACCTTTAATGTCCAAAGAGCCATTTCGGACCAAAAAACATCTGCCTGGAGCCGCAAAAAATTAAAAGCCTTATATAAGCCTTATATGAAGGAAACAGGCTGTAAGTGTATATTAGCTATATTAGCCTACTATCAAAATGACTAGGCTACAAATGCATAATGAGCATTCCTGATTAAATGTGTATTTTCCCTGTAGCGCACCCTGGAGTCATGACGCACCACGTGACAATGAAAAAAACAAAAGCGCAATCCTGTTCTCTTTCCCCCCATATTTAGGTAACAGTGGAATTGAACACAGCCTGCAATTATAAATTTGATTATTTCTTCAGAGTTTACATACCTGCATAACAGCGTTCCTGTTCGATATCGATCACGTCACAGGCACTTGAGTATGCTGGAGCTGAATTAATGTCCTTGATTTGCCGATTGATGATGTTGCCTGCCATTTTCATGGCCCTTTCCTTCTCTGTCTTAGCGGAGAATTCTTCATGTACTGACGATCGGCGAACGGTTTTCCACGCTTTATTATCTCCCGGGTTGCAACAAATCTAGCAGCAGTAGTGGAGTTTGGAGATGCAATCCACTTCTTAAATCTATATTTGCGCTCCTCTTAATTTCTCCAGAAGTGCTTGAATCGCACAATCCTTGAATCCTCTGTTCTCATCAGCTACTTTCATTCAGGTTTGTTTACAGTCACCTGCCCGGCAATGCGTCGCCCATGTGTGCCGCGCTGAAACACGTGTCGCAGGTCTGTGACGCAAATCTTCGTTGACAGAAATGTTGAAATGTAATATTTATTATAATTTTTTTTTTTTTACAGCATTGGAAAACATTATAAATGTTTACGTCATGTTTGTCCTCCTACAGAGACCATATTAAAGCAACAAATATATCCCCCCATCTATTTTCATAATTTTTTTAAAAAGCCCCAGGGAGCCGCGGGTTGCCGACCCCTGACCTAGTGTTAAATTACTTTTTTTCATCTTGTCAATTGGACCTGCTTCTTCTCACTGAAACGTGGCTTCGGAGTGGTGAGTTCGTTCCATTTTCTGAGCTCATGCCTCCTGACTATTCCTTCTTTAGCTCTCCCTGGGATTCCTGCAGGGGTGGAGGGCAAGCCTCGGTGTTTAGATCCAGCTTCCAGTGTCACCAAACTTAATCTCAATATGCAGCTTCCAGTTTTGAACTCAAACTGTATGAATTGCGTCTGGATAGCCCCACATCGTTTGTGGGTACTGTATATACTATATCGCCCGCCTAAGTTTAATAAAAACTTCATACAAGAATTCTGTTATCTTGTGTCCTGGATAACTTTGAAACATAACTTTGAATGTTAAAATCTCAACATATGTTTTTTGATATGTGGAGATTTTAACATTCACGTTTGTTGCACCTCCAAACCTTTGGCTAAAGACTTCTTAAACACAAATTACTCTTTTAGTGTCATTCAATGGGTCAGTGGTCCATGCATGAAAAGGGTCATATATTGGACCTGGTTTTGTCTCATGACCTGGAAGTGTCCATAGATGCGTTTGATGCTACCTGCAATGGTATTTTGAACTCCATCGTACGCTTTCGCACTATGAAGCCGAAACTTGCCTGTGACCCATGGTTAAATGAGACCACACTCGATCTCAGACGCCAATCTAGACGCACTGAGAGAAAATGGCAAAAGGACAAGTTACACATCTCTCTACAGATGCTCAGGACTTCTTTAGCTGCCTATCAGCTGGCTGTTAAAACTTCTAAATGTGATTATATGTCTAACCTTGGGTCCGAAAATAGCAATAAGCCCCAAGTGCTTTTCAATGTATTGAACATCATCATTAACCCATGTGTGAATGTAGGCATGAATAATTCTACAAGCTTGTGTGAAAAATTGCTGATGTTTTTTGTTGGGAAAATTGAAGGGATTAGGCCCACCTCCTCTTTGGTCCCCATATCTGACCCTGCTGTTGTTCCTGTGTGTCATGCAGTCATGGAACAGTTTGAGCCTATAGCCCTCAGTGAATTGGCAAAGATAGTTAAGTCCAGGAATGTCACGATTAACCCGTTTTTCAATCATTGCGATTATTTATGGCCACGATAGGTTATTCGCGGGTTTTTTGGAATCTGCGGTTAACCGCAGAAGTGTCTTCAAGCGCAACGTGAGTCACTTACAGCAGCGTGTGCACATGCGCAGCCCAGCGTGACAACAAGACTGAAAAAAACGCACTGAACGACCGGTCCTTTTCGCACGGGGGTCCACTCTAGTGTGAGTTAACAGCGCGAGCTACAGTCAGCGTGAGTAGGTTTTGTCCCTGCTTCTTGGGTTTACATGGCGCACCGCACCGCTGATGGCGCTGGAACGCAATGCGTGACATCTTGACATCCCTAGTTAAGACGCTTAGACCAGGGGTGCCCATTGCGTCAATCTCGAAGGCAGTGGCAGTCGATCTCGGTGGCAGTGGCAGTCGATCTCGGTGGCAGTGGCAGTCGATCTCTGAGGCAGTGGCAGTCAATGCCAAAGCAAAGTTTATTGGCTGGAGATACAGATAAGATAAGATACAGTATATAAACACGGTGCGCACATGGAGGTCCCCAAAAGCGCGAGTGAATCATGAGTTACAATCAGCATGAGGAGGCTACAGTTGTTATTTTGTCCGCTTTCTCAGTGAGTTTCGGCAGAAGCACACCGCGGTGCGAGCCGACAACACAAGACAACAGCGGAAACGTAGAGCGCTCACATGAAGGAGGCGAGAGAGGAGATGGAGTCAGGCCGAGGAGCAGGAGGAGATCCTACCTGTTCGCGCTGTTTCTGTCCTTCACAAAGCAGTTTGTTATTGACGTGGCCCAAAGGAAAGCTGACTTTCTCGATGTCTCAAGCCCCTCCTCCCAACGTTACCATTGAGCTTGTCTTATTTAAATAAATAATATTAATCTTAATCCCCTCCATTTAAATGAGAAGAAAACTGAAATAGTTATTTTTGGTGATTCAGATGTATTAGGAGGGGTGGATAGTGTTCTTGGTCCTCTGTCTTCTTTTAACCTCTCATTTGTGAGAAATCTTGGAGTGCTGATGGACAAACAAGTCAGTGCAGTGGTCAAAACTAACTTTTTTTCAGATGAGGTTACTGACTAAAGTTAAACCATACTTACCTGCCAAGGACCTTTGAAAGAGTGATTCACTCATTTATTACATCACGCCTAGATTGTTGCAACTCTCTAATTATGGTCTCGATCTGACTTCTCTTAAGAGCTTGCAGTTAGTGCAAAATGCGTCAGCCCAGCTGCTCACAGGTACAAGGCTTCACCAACACATTACTCCAGTTCTGGCATCACTGCATTTTCCAGTTATCCAGAGAATCCAATTTAAAATGTTGCTCATGGATCTTAAGTCTTTAAATGGTCTGGAACCCTGTTATTGTCCCACCATGTTCCTGCCTCCTCTCAGCTCCTGCTCAGATGTGCCCAGGTCAAAGCTGAAAAGCAGAGTGGACCGAGCTTTCTCTGTGGCGGGGCCCAGGCTCTGGAACAGCCTCTGCATGTTAGAGCTGCTGAGACACTAGAGCAGTTTAAAACCTACCTTTTCTCTGGCATTTTAAACACAAACTGAGCTGAGTCATTATTTTATTAACTTTGTGTATTTTAATTGTTTGTATATGTGTATTATTCACTTTGCTATACAGTACTTTGGGCTTTTAAAGTTGTAAGTGTGCTTTAGAAATAAACATTGATTGATTGATTGATTGACATAGGTGAGACTAAACAGCCACTGCACAGAGCACTGTGCATCTTCATTTTAAAGCCACAAACGACTCTTATGAAGACGGTGAGGAGAAGATTCTATGCAGGAGAAGAGATGGTTTGAAAGTTGAAAGTTGAAAATTTTTGTTAAAAAAGAGAACCCCTCTTTTAATTTTCAATTTACTGGTCATATTTAATAGTATTTTTAAGACATGGTCATTCAGATACTAATCAGGTACTCATTAGTGATGAGGGGGCTACACCCAATTTCCAATAAGATTTTAATAGTCCATTACAGGGCTGTTAGCTTGAAACTAATTTTTGTATCCACCTTGTCTTCTTGGCCCTCTTCACTGCAGAATCCCAAGGTTTGATTCTCATGCCTATTTTCTTTGCACTGTACCTCCTCCCACTCTCCAAAAACACGGCATACATTGTCATTTTTATGCAGATGACTGCCAAATTTACCTTCCGGAAGCATGCTGCAGTCCCCAAACACCCATCTTGAGTGCTTTAGTGGCGTCAAGGTTTGGTTGGTCCACAACATTTTGAGTTTTACTTAAGTGAAAACGGAAATTTTACTGTTTGGCAACACTGACCCCCTCATGGACCTGGGCCCACTCAGACAGAAAGTGAAGCAGTCTCTCACCAAACTTGGCGTCATATAATTTTAAATATGAAAACAAGTAAATGCCGTCGACAAATATGACTTTTATCATTTTAGGTGAAAGTGAAAGTCACGCATGCTTTGATTTCATCCTGATTAGACTACTGTAATGCACCTTAAAGCACCCCTGCACCCAGTAGGTCCAGAATGCGGCAGTGAGAATTTTAACTGGACGCAAAAAACTAGAGCACATCACCCAGATTTTAGCGATGTACTGGCTTCGAGGTTGTTTAAGAGTTGATTTTAAGAGTTTATAGTTTGTTTTGAATAGACTATCCCCACATTACATCTCGGACCTCATCTAAACCACACACACCAGTGCGCGCTTTGATGTCCAAGGGCCAGCTCCAGCTCCAGATCGTGGTGCCTCTGATAAGACTTAAAACTGGACGGACAGGACATTCTCTGCGGTCAGCCCTAAACTCTTGAATGCTCTGCCCCCCCCCCCCCCCCCCCCCCCCCCCCCCCCCCCCACACGTCCAAACGGCCCCCACAGTGGAACCTTGTAAGTCTTGTCTCAAAACCCACTTTTATTCTCTGTCTCTCAACTGTGTGAAATGTGTTATTCTCTGTGTTATCCTCTGTGTTTTTTTTTATTTATTTTCTTGGTTTTACATTTTAATTAATCTATTTTCCTATTTGATTCTACTTGTAGAGTTAAACAGAGATGTATTTTATTTCTGTTTTTGCATCTTTTCTTTGTGTTGTGCAGCACTTGGATTGGGTTGGACGATCGTTAAATTGCGATCGCTACTACTAACTAAAACCACAACAACTATGACTGCTAAGCGATTCACTTCACTTAAAATTGCATGCCAACAATAACACAATTGCAGTGAAATTATAAATTAGTTAGTGATTGCAATGTAATGTAATCTATTTATTCCAACCACAGAACATAATTTATCAACATCCTGTTCTAAATCTCTCGGGGGAACAAACCAAAAGAAAATAAGTTAACTCTTACTTTTGCATTACAAAGCTGAATAAATTTTAATTTGTTGTAAATTTGCTCTCTGAAAGTGCAGTGGAGCAGTCCTGCTTATAAACAGACTTTATTCCACATCATAGAAACATGTGTTGTGACCTTTCCAGCAGAAGCTTTCATTTATTTTCTAATACAGGTCTATTGTGAGTTACTCTGTTCTCATAGTCATAGGAAAGGTCAGAGCCGGCGCAGTCTGCTTTGTGAATTAGCTGTGTCACCTTTCATTTGTCCACCATCAAACCTCACAACTCCAGCCAGCCTCGTTTGAACAGGTTTGTAATGCTACACGGTGAAAAGTGCTGGAGTATTGTGTGTCTTTAGAGTAGAATTCAGTGTCAATAAATATTCACAATAATGAATGTGTGTCTGTAATGTTGTTTTTTATCTTCTTTGTATATCCAAAATACTTTGGGCTTTATTGTATGGTAATTAAAAACAAATCAGCATTGCAGTTGTTATCAATAAAAGCTGTATTTGATCTTTGAACTTCTCTTTTGGGGACACACAGGGGTAATCTTTGTCATTTGGAATATAGATTAAATGTATATACCCTTTGTTTAAATTGTGAAATTGCTTTGTGGTGTTCTGAGCATTTAAAAACAGAGTAGCACCCTTATATATTGTACATGGAAGTTTTCACCGCCAGCTGTCAGAGGATGAGTAACTTGTGAAGTCTTTGCTTGGTTATAAAATATGATAGATATGGTAGCGTTAGGTAAGTTGGTCTTTGGACAGTCTATCAGACCCACTAGATCATGCAGCTGAAATGACTCGGCTAAATGACATTCCAATTCTATATGCACTATTTATGTATTCCCATACTTTCAAATCAGTCTTACGAATATAAAAGTCTGAGGGCAAACTAAATTATGCAAATATGTTTCTTACAAGGTCTTAAATCCACAAGGTAAATTTAAACAAAATGATTCTTGCTCATATTTACTATGCATATTTAAAGTACAAAAACAGAAGAAAAATGACTTCAACCTTACTGTTAATATTGTTCTATGCTAAGATGTGCATCACTAAATAAATCACATTGAATTGCTTTCCACTGCATTATGAAATATAATATAGACTCTGTAGAAGTGCCGAGTGGTGCATCTCTTGTCCCATTCATCCCAAACACGTCTTTTTAATAACAAGAAAGAATGAGGAGATGTGATTTTCTCATTAATCAACAATGGCAGATCCAGCTCATTTAGATTGTTTCATAGTGAAATGGTAAATTTAGGCCATTGTGCTGGAGCTGACCCCCTTCTGCATTGTGAACAGAGGGGGAGGGGCAGACTCAGAGGATGTTGATCGATGATGCTGGCTCAGATTATGAACACAGAATTAGCACATTAGGACTGCTATGATAAATAGACCAACTAGAATCCAGTCCCCACTCACTCCACAGAGCAGCCAGACAAATGGAGCGCAGCCCTGGCTTCAGCTGATGTGAGCGGGCACTGTTTGCATCGAAAGAACCTCTTACTCGGCTGTGCTCCGGCCACGCTGCCCAGAGAGATGAATCAGACAAACCCCCAAGGCCCCCCAGTGACAAGTGACCCAGAGCATGCAGATATGAGACAATGTTTGACAAAGGCATTCTTCCATAGTGTGGGTCTTGATTAGAAGATCAATATTGACCTGAACAAAGGCAAAAGTACAGAGGTTATGGAGTAAGCTATGGAGTAAACACTTTTCATTAGATATTACATTTATATAAATCAGAATCGGTGAAAAAAAAAAAGTTAAAAAATATAGGAAATTATGTGACATTTTTTTATTGATAATATTATATAAAAAGTAAGTTTGTGGTGAAATGTACATACATTTTTGACAAACAGAAATAATTAGTATGCCAACTTTACAATTCATCCCAATTGAACTGCTGCCTACACTTACTGTAAATATCTGTATAGATTTATTCATTTTACTAAAAAGTAAAATTGTGCAAACATTATCCTGTGAAGGGGTTCAGCTGGATCCTTATTCAATTCAGTTTATGTAGTTTCAGTCATCACATTTCATCACACTTAAGTATACATGATTTGTGTGAAAATAACTGGCAAAAAATAATTTATAATAATTTATAAATGCAACAATTTGCATAATACCATTTACCTTTTTAAACAATAAGCATATTTAACCTCAATAACGTAGACAAGTAAACATATATAACAATATCGCTTTTTTAATTACTAGCTCATAATTTTCTAATGCTCTTGGGTGGTTTTGGTAGACTGCCAAGTGCAGATTAGATGGCTCTGCCTAATCACAATGCTCGGGCTGCTGTGGTATATGTAAACAAAAGCTTGCTAAAGGCTGTCTGAATACTCAAGTAGGCCAGTCCACTGAATTATAATAGTTATCACACAAAAGCCCCATGTTGCCTTGTCAATGAATTGCTCGTACATAATTCTCTTAAGCCAAACGAAAGTCAAGCAGAGTTTGTCTAAGGTAGGGCATGTGGAGTAACATGCAGACAACACAATTTTCTTTGCTTTTTACCAAATCAATGAAATGTGTTACATCTTGGCTGCAAGTTTGTGTTTTTTTTAGTAAAACCATCAGTTCTTTACATGATCCTGATATGCAGAGCATTTGGGAAGTATTCACAATTTCTCCCAATTTTTACAGCCTTATTCCAAAATAAATGCAATTAGTTATTCGCCTCAATATTCTACAAACAAGGTTTGAGAAGGTTGTTTGAATTCTTTGCAAATGTATTTACAGTATATTATATAAATAAATAAATACATTTACAGCCTCAAGTCTTGTTGAGTATAATGCTACCAGCTTGGTACACCTATTTTTCGTCAGTTTCTCCCATTCTTCTTTGCAGAACCAATCCAGAGATGTTCACTTGCGTTCAAGTCTGGGCTCTGGCTGGGCCACTCAAGGACATCCACAGAGTTGTCCTGTCACCACTCCATTGTAGCTCTGGCTTTATGTTTAGGGTTGTTGTCCTGCTGAATTCTTTTACGGACACCAACAGGTTTTCTTCCAAGATTGCCCTGTATTTGGCTCCATTCATCTTCCCATCAGCTCTGAGCTGCTTCCTTGTCTCTGCTGAAGAAAAGCAGCCCCACAGCATGATGCTGCAACACCATGTTTGACAGTTTGAATGATGTGTTCAGAGTCATATGCCCTGTTAGTTTTACACCACATGTAGCATTTTGCTTTTAGGTCAAAAAGTTCAGTTTTGGTCTGATCAGACCTTGAGCATCTTCTTCCACATTGCTGTTTGCTGTCCCCCTCACATGATTTCTGGCAAACTGCAAACAGGACTTCTTATGGCTGTTCAACAATGGCTTCTTCTTGCCACTTTTCCCTAAAGGACAGATTTGTGTAGTGTACGACTAATAGTTGTGGATCTCTGCAGCTCCTCCAGAGTTACCATGGGCCTCGTAGCCTCTTAGCTGCATCTCTGATCAGGGCTCTGTAAGTTTTGGTGGATCTCCATGTCTTGGTAGGTTTGTAGTTGTGTTATTGTGTCTTTCCTTTTTATATATATTTTTTTTTACAGAACACAACACAAAATAAATGTGAATCAGAATCAGAAAAGGTTTATTGCCATTGTCAATGAACAAAATTTACAAACATAGGAGCTTGTTTCGGCATTAACATGCCGGTGCAACATACAACGATGAACAATAATAAAAACAACATATATGAAATCAAAAGGGCATGCATTAAAGAAAACATTTTAAATTTACTATAGTATAAAATAACAATATGCTTAAATGTACAGATGTAGTGTAATCAAAATAATAACACAAATTGACATAAACATAAATATAAACAAAATCATGGCACATTTAAATTAAAATAACAGTCCAATTTGGTCGGTCAAATTTGTCCATTTCCGTATTAAGTCTGAATGTAATTTTTTCCATATATCTGATGTCTGTTATTATGTCATTATGTCATATGTTGGTCATTGTGTTTTTCCATTTCCAGATGATGGATTGGACAGTGTTCCGTGAGATGTTCAAAGCTTGGTTATTTCAGAAATTACCTTTTATAACCTAACCCTGCTTTAAACTTCTCCGCAACGTTATCCCTGACCTGTCTGGTTTGTTCCTTGAACTTCTTGATGTTGTTTGCTCCCCAACATTCTCTTAACAAACTTCTGTGGTCTTCACAGAACAGCTACTGAGGTTAGATTATACACAGATGGACTCTATTGAATCATTCAATCTTTCAGTAATCATCAGGCAACTTCTGACAGCAGTTAGTTTCACTCATGGAAAAGAGGCTTCACTATTGTGTGCCACTTTGTGTTGCTCTTTCACAAAAAAATGCCAATACAGTTTATTGACGTACTGTATGTGGTTGTGATATGACAGAAGTTCCAGGGGTATGAATAGTTTAACAAGCCACTGTATGTTGCAAGGGAAAAGTTACAAATTCTTGCTCATAAATGTTTTGGATTTATAGTTGATTCTCTCTTTTAAATCCTATTCTGATGTGCAAATGAATCAATTTGAATTGCCCATTTTTGATCATTCAAAAATGAAATGTCAGCTGAGACAGCAAAAATCTTTTTACATTCCATGGTTTTTAGTCATTTTAAATGTCAAACATTGCATAAACAAGCCATCAAAATCATGGATAAAAAAACAAAACAATGTACAATTATGAAAACTATTGTTTTTAAGTTGGTTAGAGTTTCATAAATTTGCAGACTTTTGCTTGATGTATAAAGCGATGCATGCTCCACTGGCAGGTCTCATCACTCCTCGCTCACTGAGGTTTTTGGATCAGAAACTGCTGTTGGTTCCTCGCACTTGTTTTCGGACCAGAGGAGGCCCATCCTTCCAGGCCCAGACTTTGGAATGATCTTCCACTCCCCCTGCGGTCACTGGATTCTGTTGTTGCTTTTAAGGGCCAGTTTAAAACCTTTTTATTCATGCCTTTTAATTACCAGTAGTTGTTTTACTCTATATTGTTGTATGTGTATTGCTCACTGTAAGTTGTGTGTTTTTATTATTTTATTCTGTGTTGTGGGTTTTTGTGAAGCACTTTGTGACTTCTGTCTGTGAAAGGTGCAATATAAATAAAATGTACTTATTTACTTCATCAGCCCCAGACACAGCCCTGGCCGTGTCACTAGAAACACAGTGAGAGGTGTGATCTCTCTGCGAAAGAGCACCTTTAGTCATTCGGCCTGGCCTGTAAGAGGAGTGTGGGTAGTGTGTAATGTATAATGCGCCGCTTGGATTTAGAAGCAAACACTGGATAATTACTGCATGGATGATGATATTTCAGCTGCAACACAGTATTTATACCTGACGCAGTGAGTGGCTTCTCATTTCTGAAACAACCATGTGGACAGACAAATCCTGTGGTCATGGAAAAGATGTCAGTGTGTTTGAGAAGGGTCAAATCCTTGGCATCAAGCAGAGACAACATCTAAGGAGAAGCAGAAACGAATCTACTACAGATCTGAACCCCAGTGAGAGTGTTTGGGACGAGCTGGAGAAGGCTTTGTGCAGTGGTCACACTCTCAGATCATTAATACAAGATCTGTAAAAAAAAAAAATTGAACTCTGGATGAAAATAAATCTTTTAATATTGCAGAAGCTTATTAAAACTATGCCATAGTGAATGTGTGCTGTCATCAAAGCTAAAGGCGATACTATCAAATCTTACAGCATGTGCCCCTTTTTTTCTGTGGCAACTTTTTTGTGGACTGGCAGTGTACATACACTTGCCAGCACTGAAGACCACCTGTCATGGTGTACGTAGTGCAACTGTGTGTTTTGTTAATATTGTACCTCAGAACAGCATGCTTTGTTACATACTGTCGTCTCTGACCACGTCTAACCATGTAGGCCTATAGTATATATTGTGTTGGTAATGCCTTTTATCGTCCCTTTAACATAATTGCCAGGGGACAACAGAGAAAGAGTAGCCTTTTGGCTAATTCTGGCTTTTACATCATGTTTATTCATGTGTTTGTAAACTAATCTAATTTAATATGCCAAACTGTACTTGAGGAGATGGAGAATATGAGGCTATGAATGCCTTGAAGCTTGTTGTTCTAATTTGATGAGAATTAGCAGAACCCTGCGCAAAATATTATTTTTATACACAAAAAAATGTCTCAAGTTCTGGGCAATACATTTCTGTAAAACAAGTTTGAACTGTGATCTAATGACCACCCACGCTACAACTTCTGCAACAAGGTAACTTATTTCCATAACAATTTTAAAGAACAAATGCAATAAAAAATAAATCATATAATCAATAA
Organism: Chaenogobius annularis; assembly: GCA_015082035.1. Taxonomy (NCBI): domain Eukaryota; kingdom Metazoa; phylum Chordata; class Actinopteri; order Gobiiformes; family Gobiidae; genus Chaenogobius; species Chaenogobius annularis. The sequence goes on along the minus strand of BJKM01000281.1, from coordinate 654,918 downwards.
TATACTAGATTGAAAAATATATATTATAATCACCGTAATATAAATGAATTCTCTTCATATTGAAAACATTTTAGATCCAGCAGTACACAAGACAAAAAGACCTGACACAAAAGTATTTCCTCTCTGTGGGTTAACAGACTTCACCCTGACTGAAGAGTCCATGTTATAACCCAGCTCACACCATAAACACTGTGAGCACTGTGGCCTTTGGAGGGTTGAGGGGCTCTGTAGGTGTGAATGTGCAGAAGAGCAGCTCAGACCCCGGGCACCCTCTGCTCCCTGGCTCCCCTCTTGCTGGCCCCTCTGCTCTCTCCACAGGGTCCGAACAAAGAGAAGACCTGAACAATGGATCACTCTGAGAGGCTGAATGGCTGTGCGGGTCAAGCACTAACCCCGCCTCCTCCTCTCTGACAGAAACACAAGCCACACTTGTTCTGCTGGAGAGATTCTGACCCCCCCAGCCAAGAAATAATGAACGCTGCCTGGGCATTAAACTGATAAAAGTACAGGACTGGGATCGGTTTGGAGACAAATCACCTCTAATGGTGAGGGGCTGGAGCCTGTCTTCTGTCCTGTCACTGCCCACTTCATTACAACCGCTTTACACTGTCCAGGCATGCACCAGGCCAGCTCACTACTCCTGACCCCAAACAGCAGGTCTTAAGGTTAGCACTGTTTGGTTTTGCTGCTGATTTGCACTTCTCAGTAAACTAAGCTAAATCAGTTTGTGTTACTTTATGGAAATCGTCAAATGTGTTCTGTGACAAGACCTTAATTTGACCATAGAGAAAGTACAGATACACTTTGTCATTTTCACTACTTTACAATATTTGATTTTATTTATTTTTTTTATTTATTTTTTGGTTTGTTGGTTATTTCAGACAAAGACTAAAGACTCTTCACAGGGCTGACAATGACAAACATTCAAAACCCTTTGTCTAGTTGCAGGAAATTACAAACCATGAGTGCAACCAACGTGTTGAGGACATATTTGTTAGTCAAATAGCAACTCAACCGCCACAGGTAGAGCTGCTGGTGAGTGTAAATAAAGCTTAACCACTCATATCTCTCCAAGCTTTAGGGAGGCACTTTGCATATTCCACAGTCAAATTAGGTAGTAAATGCATTTGCAAATGTCACTTTTCTCTTGCTTCCTGAAGAATCTATATGATAGAAAAGTAGTGTTATAAATATATCCTATTGTCTCTTTAACTGTGATGTGGTTTATGGTTGAGAAAGTAGCCGTCTGCTGTGTATCACAAAGATATAAATAAATCCAATATGGGTCTGTTCTTTGTCAGCAAAACATATGATATCAAATCAGATTTCCCATTTATACCTTGTAATTCAAATTCTAATCTCCAGTTTTGTATTATTACTTATAATTGACAACCGTGTAGCTTTTTTATGTTACTATCAGATTTATTTATTTCTTAGAAAAATAAAATAAAATCTATGTAATTAATTTTGTACATTTATTTGGATTTGTAAAATATGCACAATTGTACAAAGCTTAACAGAGCATTGAAGTGTGGTTAATTTGAACAATACCAATATGGTATCAAAAATATCATATTCAGCTCAAGCAGTGGTTTGCTAATAGCTGTCTGTGTGTATTGGCAGCTGAAGTCTGGAGGCATGCAAGCTGTCGGCTTGTTCACCTTCCCTCTTTACCCCTCCCCCAGGTCAGCGGCCCATACATTAGATCAAGACAGGCCTCATGGGGTTAAGGAACTGGTGCCAATCATAGCACAATACAGCGTGGAGCAAGGGCCGGACACCACAGCTCTATCAGCATATATTGGGTCACAGAGGTAGTGTTTACACTAGAGACTGTCACCTAGATCAGATTGGGTTATGGTATTGGGATTTCAATTGGAATGTATTGTACACATTTGGATTATTGAGTTTGTTTGTTTGTGCTATAGTCTGCAAAATAATGAGTTCAGATTTGAAATGGCTCATTCTCGACATGATCTACATTTGAAGCCAACCCACAAAGACATCACAGTAATATAATTAATGTATTTTTGTGAAAATTAATTGTATAATTACCTGAGATCAAAACAGGTGGTAAGGAGTTGAACTCTGCCATTGCTCTACAGCCCAGTGTATTTGATTGGTGCGACAGGCAGATAACAGAATCAGAAGGGTTTCTTGCCACTGTTTGTGAACAAAATTCACAAACTAGGAACTTGCTTTAGCAGTAAGGTAAAACTTATAACAATGTATAACAATTTATATTATTATTATTATTATTATTATTATTAATAATAATAATAATAATAATAATAATAATAATAATAATAATAATAATAATAATAATAGATTAAAAGTATAAACTATGCTGAATATAATGTGAATAAATGTTAATTACAATAAACATACAACAAGATCAGAAGCGACTTTTACTCGACTGTTGTGTTGAGAAAGGTCAACTTCCTGCAAAGTGTTTCTGGTGTTTTTGTTGTGTTTTTAAAGAAGAAACATCCGCAACCAATATTTTCTGAGAACACAAGCCTCAAAAGCAGGACAACGCAGGATTACTCAAACATTCATGAATCGAAAAAACAACTCTGAGAAAGCTAATGATGAGGGAAACATATTATTCAATTTTGCATAATATGAATATTTTATTAATACTTTATCCTACCTCATACCTTCATGCATTAAGAAAGTAAGTCTTATTATTTTCCCAGGATTAGGACCAGGTATTCTGACTTTAAACCCCTGTACACTCCTAATTGGATTGTCAAGGATATTGAGCTTGAGAGAGAGAGAGAATGGCAAACACAAACATACTTTGTTTCTTTTTCTTTCTCAAGCCATATATTGCGAGCTCCACAAGAACTACAAGGTTGCCTATGTGTTTGACTAGTCAAATACCATATTTGTTTTTGTGTAGCTGCACTGAACACTCTGGAGTGACAGTATGGATCATTTCTTCTTCTGTTTTACCCATAAGATAAAATTACTGTGCTAGAGAGTACATAGGGACTATTTTAGTTGCACAGAATCAATTAGTATTTAAAAGTATTATGAATGGTCAGTTTCAAGGATAAAACATGCATTTACGTGCAATGATGATTATTAAAGTAGAACTAGTAGTAAAAACATTTTTATTTTATTTTATTTGAAATGTTACTTTTATCAAATTTCCTTATCATATTTACAAACCACTGATTGTCATTGTACTGTGTACATTATGCAACTTTTCCTCCGCTCTTCAAGTCTTTAACTACCTCAACCCATCCAAATCCACTCACTGTTAATGCACTTATCCATTCACAGTCATTTCTGCTCTGTCCAACTCAGTCCATAACCTTTTCCTCGTCCCCTTTGTTTGGCTTTTGTTTGGCAACAGCTGTTATCATAGATTTCTTTCCTTTTTTTCTTCTTCTTTTTTTTTGGTCAGCTGTGATTGCTCGGGGCAAAACAGGAGCAGATGGTGTTTTGCTATGCATGAATAGAGCGTTAGAGGAGTTGCACTGAATGGGCCAACTTTTCAATGGTGTCTACGCAGCACCTGCCTCTTGTAGCAGAAGGGACATCCTAGTGGCATGATCTGTCTTGGCTTGGCCCACTGTCGCACTATAAGGGGATGAAAGAAAGCAAGGCAAGGGTAAGGGGGAGACCTAGTTGGGTACCCTCCATATTTATCGATTTCCGTGGTTAATGTGTTGTACAGTCAGTTTAACTTAATTGCATGTGACACAGCGCGCATGTGTAATCTATCATTGAAGTCTCCTGGTAGTCTTTATCACATGGGGTTGCTATAGAAACATGTTGGCCGTAATAACCTACATTAACAGGGGCTAAGTAAGTAAAAAAAAAAGAAAAAAGAACACTGCTGAGCTAACGGACTATAAAACCCTGATGAACTATAATGGGGAAAGTGGCAGCGCTTTTATTTCCACGCCAAACAAGTCCAAATAAAAAAGTAACTGTTTCCCAAAGACATCTGTCAACCTCTGGGGCATGATTATGTGTCACAATAAAAAAAATTGCTTTTCCAAAACACTGACAGCTTTTTCATAATGGTGTTGGACGGTGTTGGAACAGAATGAAGCGTCTGATCTGTTTGGACAGCTAAAAACTGGCAAGACTCTGCAGCAGTGGTAAATGCTATTGTTACATTGACAGTTTTGTCCAAGAAACGTAAGATTTGGATTTTATGATCAGTGTGATGTTAGCAGAAGTGCAATGACAAATTGCAGAAGAATTAAACATCTTGATTCCCCATACAGAATCATGTTTTTATTTTCCAATCGCCATAACTACACTGTCGCATTATTTACCAGCATTAGTTCTTTATTCTCTATTGTCGTAGAAAATGTTTCAAAGGTAGTCATCCAGACAAAGTTTTATTTCCATCCAAAATGTCTCTCGGGTGGAAGTCGAAACGTTTGGATTTTTAAAACATTGTCCAGATGACTACCTTTTTTTTCTACAATGGATTTCTCCTGGACAAAAAAGGCATTACATCGACCTACTCTCTGTTGTAAATTTAACATTGATGGTATTTTGTATGCACTAACATAATAATAATAATAATAATAATAATAATAATAATAATAATAATAATAATAATAATAATAATACTCATCGTCATCATAATAATAACTGGGGAAGACTGATGGAATTGAGGCTGACACTCTGCACAATCAGCCGCTCTGATCACCATCAATCACTCACTCACTCACGCATTAAATTCATAAAGGCAAGGGTGAAGTTTCTTGTTTAAGGACAGCAACACTGCACTGGAACAATGGTTCTCAAACTTTTTACATCATATACCACCAGAGAAAATATTTGGCCACCTGATCCAAACCAGGTCAAAAACAGGTCTACATTAGGGCTTAACTAGATCTAAAATTCTATAACAAGTTCTAAACAAGCGCTAACCAAAAAGAGGACAAAAATGTAGATTAAATAGACTTAAAAAGACTAGAGGAATTTGCATACCCCCTGAAGGAGCGCACGTGCCATCAGTGGTACACATGCTACTTTTTGAGTGCACTCCCAGCATGAGTGCATTCCCAGTTCACTCCCATCCAAGTATAAACCAGGCCCAACTCTGCTTAGCTTCAAAGATCAGACTAAATTGGGTGAAATTGTGAACAGAACCACCATCTATCACCACCATCTATCACCACCATTACCAATAACTCACTCATATTCATATACGTCTGGGTGAAACGTCTTTCACATCACACATCACCAGAAGGACCTGGTGCGGATATGAACTGCCGACCATACTGTATTTGCAAACCAATCTAAAGTGTTTTTGTGTATATATTTTTGTCTCATAGGTTATAAATCACTATTGCAATTTTTCATTTGCACTTGAACAGATGCTCACTTGTCTATTCGTGGTTTGGATACATACTAGCAAGTTGTTACGTCTAAATTTAACAAAAGAGGGGCATGAGAGATATGGGTGAATCACTGTCACCACGGCAACATCATCTCTCCGACATCCAAACATGGAAACTGTGTGTGTATCAAGTGCAGAGGAAAAGAGAGGAACACAGAATATAAAAGCAATGGCAGGGATTTTGATTAATGCCTCACATCTGCTCAAGTAATTGACAAAAACACCAGTCAAATGCTCAGATGACCTCTTCACTGGGTTGCACACAGCATCATAATATTTACACTGGCCCTTTATAAATGCACTTTTACTTGTTGGGAGGCAGTGGAACGTAGTTTAGTCTGGCAGGTCAAAAGTTCTCTAAACAAGCATTAGCATCGGTCAGGGAAGTCAAAGAGCAGCTCGCCAACATGGCAGACAGCAACCCCCCCCCCTCCCAAAACAAAGTTCACCATTCATCGGAGAGGTCACCGGTTTGGTTCTCCGAGCGCAACTCATTTCCACAAGGTCAAGAATTCCTGAAACATTACCATCCATGTGACCCCAAGCCAAAATCTCGCTCATAAACACAAAGACTTCTAGGATTACTTTTCGAACTTAACTATGTTCGAAATGTTATCTTCTGCCTCTGCTCTGGTCTCAAGTGCAGACCGGAGCGAGCGGCGTGGTCAGATGGTCACTGTCAGCCAGGGCTTTTGTTACGGCCGCTTTGTATTTGTGCATTGAATGGGAAAATAACAAAGGAATCAAATAAATCATTCAAATACAGAATCCCCCCAGCTTCCACATCTGACTCTATCCTTAGTCATCCTCTGCACAATGCCCCGTGACCGGCCACAAAGGGGGAGGAGCTGCACAATTAGGTCAGCTCATGATTGCATTGCTCAAATGACAGATTAATGTCATGGTGGCCAATATACATTTCATCATCAAGGTGACAGCAGTGAGGAAAAGGGGGCATTGAGAGTATTGATTCAGAGTTTATGGCAATGGTCTAGTGCAGGGGTTTCAAATCTGTGGTGTTGCATTTTCATTTTTGCCCACATGCTTTTAGTCTTAAGTCCAGGTTCAGCCATTAAAGCTGGGGTACCTAACGTTTTTGTAGGAAATAAATATTTGGTGTTTTACTCCAAAGAAAGCAGCAGTTTGTGACAAAATTAGACCACTGCACATTTTATTTTGAGTCAACTCAGTAGTAATGCTATGACTGTGCTTGGGCGGACCACTCCAGTTTCACTTCATGTCTGAAACTAGCTGTTCTAAAGCCATGCATGCACCTTAAAATTAATGCATATGAATATAAAAACGTGACATACAGGGTTTGTGAGGGCTAGTTCTAGATTTTAATATGCACTTCCGGTCAGGTACCCCAGCTTAAGTTATTGTAAAATAACAATACTTGGTTACATTTTTGGATACATGCAGGCAACACTGCGCACAGAGGAAGAAATGTTTCTCAATGTGTTTTTGAGTGATAAAAATCCCTATTAACACCAGTTTGATAAATTTAAGATTTTTGTTTAACTTTAAGTTCAAATTTCCAGTCAATGCAATAACATCTCCATGGAGACAAGCAGGTGACAGACATCCACCAGAAAAGTTACATGGTGTGCTCTTAAAATGCTATTGTAACCCCTGATTTGACCGTGATTTAAAAAAAAGAAATAATAATAATAATAATTGTTGCTTTCATTTCAATGAAATAACTTTGAGCAGTAAAGATGGCAAATAATAGTTTGAACTTACTTTTGTTTATAGAAGATTGTACTCTGAAACCCAAATATTTTCTTCGATTGTAATTGGCATGATATATTTCAGAATTTCTGCTTTATAGTGAAGAGAAGCAGGAATAATTTCCATTCATACATTCTAATTAAGCCAAAATATAGATGCAGTGTTATCTTTGCAAATTAGTGTGTGTACATGGGGCTTGTTTGGAAAATCTCTGTAACCTTTTTATTGCCGTGGTCCCATAACTCCAACCCCGGCTGTGAGATATTTGTACACACAGTGACCGCAGTACTGAGGGGTTATGGAATAACAAGGAGCTCCATGCATTATTAATGGGCTCTGCTGTGAATCTGTTCAGAATAATAACAGCCATTTCCCCCGGCCTCATTACTGTGTGTTTTTAAAGCATGTGTTTGGTATCCATGGACACCTCGCTCACACATTCTCTTCCTCTTTTCAAACGTATTAAGATTCAGGTCAGGCGCGCCACTTGCTGTTTTTAATTTTCATTTTATCATAAGCACTTCAAGCCCGTTGCCAGTTCTTATTTGCAGTTTTGCAGTGGACCTCTTCACTCTTACTTCTGACAGGACAGATGCCGCCATTACTCACAGCAGAGAAATGGGCATCTTCTCCATACAAACACACAAGCTAATCTGCAACGGGCCGTGATCCAAATTAAACATGCCTTGCTAAAATGGACTAATTGAAAACAAAGCAATATTTGAAAATATGATTTAAGCGCTATTACAGATGAGCTATAGCAGGTTTTCTTCTCAGCTAATGAGGAACAAACATTAACTCGTGTTTAAATGCGCTGGCTGCTTCAGAAAGCTTTTTTTTCTGGCCAGTCTTTTGTGAAGATATGATAATTATTGTTAGCCTGCTTCCCTCCCCCCACCAGTCATATTATTCAGGGGAGCTCAACAAACCCCTGGGGATGTCTTGGAAATGAAGTGATTTGGAAGATAGTAAAAAGGGAGGCAGAATCCAGTGCACCAGTGTGTGAGACTGTTACTGAGACAAGTACCAGATACATACCAACCTTTTCCAGAATTAACATCGTTCTACTCAAAGTGATAGTCCAATCAGATACCCAGGGAACAAAAAATGTCCTTTATGAATTCGCAATGATCAGCCAAAACATTATGACAACTCAGCACTGAGGCCGGGATTGCGTCGTCATACAGTCTATGTATGTGTTAGTGTAATACTAAACCAATGGAGATTTGAAGATGAAAATTGCCATTTGACTGCTGTGACGTGACTTCTGATGTGTGACACATCACAGATTCTGAAGGTGACAGATGCTCATCAAAACAGCCTAATTTTGTTTTTACAAACAAACAAACAAACAAACAAACAAACAAACAAACAAACCAACCAGTATATTAAAAACTACTGCAGACACAATGGTGTGTTAGATGAATTCACCAGTAGTGCTGTTTACTTTAATCTTTTTGACTAATGGTCATGCTATAGTTGCTACCTGCTTACCTCAAAGACTGCCAATGTAGATGATAACGTTTGTTTTATAATGTTTGAACTTGATCTCCACTGGATAAAGTGGCCGCATTGCCAGATATCCCATGTACCAATGCATTGTGTGTTTTGAAAAGCTACCATCAAAGCAGCAGTTTAGGCTTCAACATCCCATTAGCTTTCATATACTTTTCTGACCGTCACAGTCACAATGTTATGACTGAACTTACATTAATTATAGAGACTGAAGTAAATTGGACAGAAAAAGTCAAACAATAAATATTTGTGATTGATAGTTTAATTTTGAACAGAGACACAAAGAAATATATAATACTTCATACAAAATTATGGCTACTATCATATTAGTGATGGAATGTCTCTGGATAAGTCTTCATGGCTGAGCACAACTCATTAAACATTAAATTATTGTTCCTATTGTGAGCTGAAAAAACATGTCCAAGTTCATAACAATATGATTTTATTCTATGCACAGTTTTCCAAAGCAGTAGGTTTGTAAGCAAATTACAAACAAAATGAATTGCTTCTATTGTAACTCATAAAAAAGTATAAAAGAGCAGAAATGCACTATGTGATATAGCAATCCACAGGTCGTTAACAATGTTTTCATTAAAGCGTCACATATTCAAACTTTACATCAGGTGATATGAAAAATGTACAACTTCATTTTAGGGACTTAAGTACAGCTGGCAAAAATACCTCCAATGCCTGAATGGGCTTTGGCAGTGCAGCAAACTGGCTCTGCTAAGTTCTTTGAAAACAATTGTGGTATCAAGGAGCAGTAAAAATACATCCACCACTAAGGTACTTGCCTTGATCCTGAATTTTGTATTTAGCACAAAATATCCCCTTTGTTACACAAAATAAAACATAATTTAATTAAACATCTCAAGAACATAGGTTTGGGTTGCCAGTTCTCCACTGTAGATGAATCCTCTCCAGGTAAAGTGGACTCGCCACATTAAACATGTACAGCAGATTACAGCTACATTTGGTGATGTGATGACATCAATGATTCATGGCAGCGTCTGTCTCAGTCCCTTCAGTTTTTCAAAACCTTTCCCTTCTGTTCCTCTTTTGTGTCCAGACAGGGCCACATTCTGACATGATTCAATGTGCTCAAAACCAGCCTTATCAAACCACACAGTTTGAACACATTTTTTCACACCTCTGATGAACAAATTTGTGAGTGTAATGAATAAAAGTGACACATCCAAGAAGTGAAAGTCTTGGTATACACTGGCCAGTGTTTGGCCACAGAGCAACGAGTGATTTACTGGTTTCCAGCAAGTCATCCAGTCCAGAGCCCGAGCTGTTAAAATCCTTTTGTGGCATTCAATATGTCCGCCAGCTCGGCTTGACTATTAACTCCAGCCTCATAAATAAAGCTTTATTGTTAAATAAAACAGTGAAAGACACACGTCTTTCAACATATTGAGTGCCAAGTCAGTTTGAAGTCCACTAACTCCTCAGAAACAACTGCCGGACACTGGCCCTGACAGACTGGAGTCAGAGTTCAGCCTATTTCATAGACAAATCCAGCTAGTTACCCCCTGTACACGAGTGCATTTCCACCCAGAACATAGTCTGTATATAGACACAGGATGTGATAAGTTTATCTCAACAACAGGAGCAGAGCGCCTTTTGACATGAACAGAAACTTAAATGGACTCTACACTCCATGATAATTTTGTGATATGGCTTTTTGTGTAGAATTAATGAAACAAACGTCTTTGAGGCAGCTCTATAAACATAATTTGGATACCTTGAGACATCACATCCAGAAACTGGATGGTTGGCTCCAGCTATATACAGTCTATAGTCCTGAACAATAAACAGGTTCTTTGAATAACATTCTGAATCTTTTACACACTTTTTAAGTGCAACGTGGAAAAGCAACATGAAGTGATGCTTTTATTCTCTTTGTGGTCCAGTGGTTCCTTTGGGCTCAGTAGATGCTGACCTGGGACAGGACCTGGGCATGGGCTTGGATTTGGGAGGGGTGCGCTTGTTGTTGTGGAGCAGGTTGGGGGCTGCCAATGGGGGCGGAGTGCGGGGTGCCGGGGGAGTGGTGTGGAGGCGAGTGGGGGGTGCACTGGGCCTGATGCTGTAGGTGCTGGAGCTGCTGCTGGTGGTGGAAGTGGTTTGGGTGGTGCAGGCTCTGCTGGTGGTGCAGGTGCTGCTGGTGCTGCTGCTGGTGCTGCTGCTGCTGGTGCTGCTGCTGGAGCTGCTGTTGGAGGTGGTGCTGGAAGTGCTGCTGCTGCATCTGCTGCTGGATCTGTTGCTGGTGCATCTGCTGCGGATGCATCTGCATGGGAGGGCTCATCTGGGACACGGCCGACGACTGGCCCCCGACCATACCCCCTCCTGCCCCCATCTGGCCCAGCATCTGGGGTGGCATCCCAGGGCTCATGTTCTGGTGGGACACTGTGACCGAGGTGACAATCTGATTGCCGCCTAGTCTCATCTGCAGGGGTTTGGGCGCGATGGCCCGCGGAATGGCCTGCTGAAGAGCCTGTGCGGAGCAGGGCATGGAGGGGTGTTGGTTCAGTGGAGAAGGGAGCACCATTCCCGGGGACAGGCTGGTGGAAGCCAGAGTCTGCTGCACTGTGCGGATCGTCTGCGCTTCTGCTGACTCTGCTGCAGCCTGTCAAAACAACACAACTTTATGTGCTCAGCCTTCTGATAACATTAACACTTGTTACTGAGAGTACAAATATATTTCACACCTTCTCAGACAATAGTGCAACACAGAGGATTCTAAGTAATGAAACCAACTTTTGTGTCAAATTAACACATTTTTCAAGTGAAAAGAAGATGAAAATATTTCTCACCTTGGAAACAAGGCTGGCTCGGTAAGCTGCAAGCGCCTTTAAATATTCCTTCTTGGCTGCTTCAGTTTTGCTTTTGTAAACCTGGAGCAGTCAAAGATATTCATGTCAACACATTTATGGCACATACTATTATATATTGGTACAATATAGATTTTCATTGTGTTTCATTTAGGAGAAAACATAAACATTGGTTTGAAATGTACCTGCTTCTGCTCTTCTCCCAGACCATCCCACATGGAAGCAACAATCTTGGACACCTCCCCGAAAGTTGCATTGGGGTTCTGGCCTTTGATAGCTGCCTGAGTGTCTCTGAAGAAAAGAGCGTACGCTGACACAGGCTTCTGAGGTTCATTAGGATCCTTCTTTTTCTTCTTTTTGGGAGTCTTGGGCTTTTTTGAGGGGTCTACTGGCGCTGGTCGCTTCTCTCCAATCATCTACAATAAATGTACATAATTATTAGACAATACAAACCATAAGAAGTGGATGATTTGCAATACTGATATTTTTTCTTACCCTGTTGGTATCATCTTGATCGTCTTCGTTGATAGAGCTGGAAGGAGAGGGTGTGGCAGACTTGCTGGCGGGCGGTGAGGGGGACGTGTGAGCGATGTTGTGTCCTCCCATATTTAGACTCAGCTGTCCGTTTATCTGCGACTGGTTGATGGTAGAAAGCTGATTCCTGTGCATCATGCCATTGGGATTGTGCATGTTGATTATAGACTTCATCACCATGGCTGGGTTAGGTGGATACTGCCGCATATGGCCTGGCCCAACATTCTGTAGAGACATCGAGATAAAACTTAGCAACAGAACCACATTGGTATCAGAGCAGTGTGATGTTGCATGTTATAAATGCCTGCTGTTCTGTACTAACACTGTCTTGAAGTCTTGAATGGTCTCTGCGCTCTCTATGACACCCTGCTTTAAGAAGCCGTATCTTTTTACCACACTGAAAATGGGGTCATTGGAGGCTGTAGATTGTTATGTGGCATATCACATGTCACCATGTCCCTGGTCCTTACTAGCTCTATAAAAGAACATGACAAATTATCTCCACAAGCGAGGACCTTTAGAATTGTGTTGATGTGTGGCAATATTATTGTTTTCAAAAGCAAGTGAAGACACTATAAATCCAGTTGTTTGTCTTACTGGTAATGATGCCTGACAATAAAGAAAAAAAGTTTTCTAGTATTTATATATACAATAATATGCAATTAGTGAGGTTATATTTGAAAACTAATCTTTCACCACTGAATACTAGGGAGTGCATGTCAACTGCTCAAGTGCAATGGTCACACAATGGTTCCTCTTTGCTTATTTGGCAAACAAATGTATTTTCTACATCATGCGAGGCTGTTTGGTGTCAGCTGCCGAATAATGAAGACATTTGAACTCGTGGTGCTTGAGGGCATTGTCAGATATAGAAAATCTCTTTGGTATGGAAATTAAATAAAAACACAATTAAGCATGTCAATATGGTGACGAGGCTAATGTGTGTTCTGTAGCAGATTTGGCTCATAAACTCATAAATAGTCAACCACGCATCCTTCAACTGTAGATGAACAATTTGAAATAACCCTTTGCCCCAGACACATTTATATCTGGTACAATAAACAATTTATACTGATTCTAAAAAAAAATACAATAGTGTTGTTAGACACTTTTTCCTTGTAAAGCTTTAACATATATTTCAGTAACTATAAATTGGTTGGAGTACACTCAAGATTGTGTCCAGCTTTACTACACCGAGACATTTAAATGCCTCAGTTAGTCACATTGTGTTGTCTTTTTTAGTGAAACATGTACTCCCATAAAATATAAGTCAGTGTGATGGTATTGATTGTATCTATTGGATAAAAAAATGAATTTTCCAGCTTCCCTGAGAGACGATTGATCAGAGCGTCGGCAGAACCGACATGGACCACGGCTGTGCAGGGGGAACGCCACAGAAAAAGGTGATTTGTTCTCTTGTACATCTGGTATTCAGAGGCAGCGACGCAATCTCCCACAACATCAACAACACATCATAAAACCCACACAACTGGCTTTATTGAAAGAACCTTATGAATGCCTGTCTTCCGAAACTATATTGTAACACCCTTTCAACAACAGAAAGATATTAGCTCTACAATGCAATTCTCCTTCTTATCATAAATGCAGTCTACCAAGTGAAAAAAGAAGTGATCTATATTTACATGTGCAACATAATGTTATCAAAATAAAAGAGTTTTCTCATAACAGTAAAAAAAAAAAAAAAAAAAAAAATAAAAGAGTTTTCTCATAACAGTAAAAAAAAAAAAAAAAAGATGTCCATATGTGCAACCCGCAATCTTCCAAGTGTTATTGCCGTTTTCATTACCAGGAATGTGTCTAGCTGTTTTGGTTTTTGACTGGCTGTGAACATCAAAGACAGACACACTGAGCTCATTAGCACTGGCCATCTGTATAATAACGCTTTTGTTCAATTCCAATGATGGCATTTGACTTGGAGCAATGGCCCGTTGTATCATTTGTTTTGGAATATGGTGATTTCCTCCTAAATGGGCCCCTTAGATGATGCCATTGTTGACTGGAGTTAAAAACCAGAGATATAATCATATAAATGAACGCTAGATGTCTTCATTCACCGCGCGTCATTGATTTGCAGGTGGGTTTAAAAAATGGCCGCTAATTTAAATGAATAGGACATCTGCATTTAATGGGTGTGTGAAGTTAACCAATGGAGAGCTCCAAAAAAGGTAAATTGTGCTAGAAGAAAACAGTTGATTGTGAGTATAGAAGTATTTACGAATGTCTCGCCTCCAACTCATTTGCATTTTGATTGCCGTATTGTCAGCGGTCCTGGCACAAATCTCACTAGATATTTTGGTAGTCATGGTAAATCTGGAAAATAAGTCTTTATCTCAAGTGCGCAGTGACCAGATGTGTCTACTCCCTCAGCCAGGTAAGACTGAGATTGGAAACTATCATCATTTGTATCGACTTAAGAATAGCATGTTTTGTATGTTAACATTAGCGTCACTTCATTTCCTGGAAGCGATAATGTGTGGAAGAAAAATCCCTCCACTAAAAATCATAGCAGCTGGGTTTAAAACATATTATGCATTCACAGAGCGTGCCGATAAACATCTCACCACCAATGTCAATGAAAACAGGCCTTGGCTCGGCGTGTTTTTAAAGATATTGGGAATCAGAATTTAAGGGGAATTTATATGAACGCCGCTGCTCTGTGTACTAAGCTGTAACAGGCTGAAAAGAATGTTAACAAGTTCAATTTCCATTCAATCAATGCCAGAGCTCTTGGAAATGTTCCATGGCAGGAGAGGGGTAAAATCATCTATATGGTAATTATTAGGATGAATCCCCCAGTAACTTTCGCCAGCATGAAAGGTCATTCCTATTAAAGATAGTTTATCAGCGCCCTGCACATATTCCTTTAGTTGCTGTCCAAAAGCGTACACCATTTTATTTTTTCTTCTCTTCCATTTTCAGCAAGTTTGTGCTTAAGCCAAATGAGAAAAATGGAATTGTGAGGGCTATAATAGCACGAAGATAAATTGTTTTTCTTTCCTCTTCCCTGTCTAAGTCTCACACACACCTCCAACCTCTAACCCTGACTTTAAAACAAATCTGGTCACTACGTTCTGTTCCCTTGGTCCCTGTGTAAAACCGATGACCCCGTCTACTCTTCCTTGCAATGCATTATGGGTATTTAAAAGTCATCTGACATGACATCATTCCATTGTGCAAGCTGTCTGAGAAAAGTAAATTACAGAATCAATCATGCAGAAGGTCAGGCTGAGACTTCATTACAAGTATTGCATGACTGCATGATGAATATCTTTCATTTGTGACTGACCCAATATGTCACAATAGCTGCTTGTCTGGGGAAAGAATAAAGAAATAGAACAGGAGAGAGGACGGGGGGGGAGAAAAAAAAAATCCACTCTCTTAAATTGATGTACAACTCAAGTCAGTGCTTCATGGCTTGGGAGGGAGATAAGAGGCAAGTGTAGAAAAACAGGCTTTCTGCAACAGCACCCACACTTTCCATTTGGGGATATAGCTTTTGACCAGCCAAACTTTAGGTATTATATTTCCCACACATCAACGCACTATCATGGCATATCAAATCATGTACACTGCAGAACTACAAATGGCTTTTCAACCATTGCTAGTAAGCTGGCAAAAGGCACACAGTGTTGCATTACTGACACGTCTTCATAAGCAGTGAGACTGTGACAAGTAGAGGAGAGAGACAGAAATAGTAAAACTACTTGACTCTACTTGAGTTTTTGTAATAGACACATTCGGTTTTGCTGTTATAGACGTTAGGGATGGGACAAGATCGCGTAAAACAAAGATTATGCACATAAGGAAAGTTCTCTTTTTCCCCCCCAGAGTTCACATTTACTTGTACGAAAAAAGAGTTAGGTGCGTGACAGTAGATTGAAAAAGCTAATCTAAATTGTGAAGTGAATTGCAAACTTTATTTACTATAAATCATGTCAAAATCTAATCTAGAGTTCCGTTCACCCCTACTGCATTTTACTGCATTTTACTACATTTTATTTTTAGTGAATTACTTGACTTTACAATGTTACACTTTATATTGCTTACACTGCACGGTGAACCACGGTAATATGGCACAGTTAATCATTATAAAGGAGACTGATTACTATAGCTGAAAAAATAATTAACTGAAGCATGGTTTTTTGTGTAACATTATTTTTGGCTATAGCAACATTTATCAACTTTATTTGAACAAACTACAATAATGGACAGTAACAAATTGTAGGTAGGGGTGGGCAAGATCGACAAAAAATGGAAATTGGAAGATTAAAGTGAAAATGTCTGGTCATTTTATTTTGAATTAGCTCTTTCTGCAACCTTTTAATATAAATAATGCACTCGAAACTCTGATTTTACATATCTCCAAAACAGCAATTATCTATATATTATCCATTTGATATGAACTTGAAAGTGAAACATTCTTTAAAAAATTCTTGACCGTTATCCAGTCTGAATATTTATATTAAATATACAGAACATAACCAACATAATTAGTCACATTTATATCTAAATGCCCATTACAGTATACATTATATTGCCTGTGCTATAAGTAGTTAGTGGTCTCAAATACAATTGTGAAATATTGTGAGGCTATTCCAGCTCATCTTTACTTGCGCACAAAAATCTCAAATTTAGTGAAGGCACCAGGTGTTTTTTGAAATAGAACCTCAGACCCTCGCTGTGCAGCCAAGAGAAAATCGAAAAGAAATTGTGAATAAAGCAATACTGGCAGCTCTAACTCCAGTACTATTTGGCACTATTGAGAGTCAATCACAAATCAGGAGGACACATGCTGCGAGACAAAAATGAGAGTCAGAAGCTTGTTAGGAGAGCAGATTAAATAAATAATGGCTTCGGATTCAGGGCTTGCCAGGCACAGAGCAGCCCAAACAAAATGTATTTCTTTGTAGGGGCTGCGGCAGCATCTGTGGCCAATTTAGCCCGACATACGCCCAACATTATGAGAGGAATTAGTGGAACACTTGGCAACGCGATGACATGGAAGGAGGCTTTGAAGATAGCCCAGGTATATGCAGAGGATGGATTTCTCATTTTGCTCATGATAAAGAACAACACGCTAAATATTCTGCTGCAGCGAGCGCACACTGAGAAAAACAAGGACAAGTGTTTAGAAAATATGAGCGCTGAGGCTTGATGAAAAATGTAATTGCAATAGTGCATGGTTTATTTGTTTGCCCCTGCAGCCATAACAAATAACCCAGAATGTAATCATGTATATAAGGTTGTCATTCCTTTATCAGTGCGCTGACAAAATGACAAAACACCCCTCTCAGGGCCTTCGTTAATCACTGTCACCGGGTATGAAAAGCAGCCACGACGGTGCTGTTACTTATCTCATTTAGAACTTGTATTCCCCATTCAGATATATCTAAAGATGAACAGAATTTCCAACGGCTTTGCGGCTGCGACTTTTGGGGATCAATCCCATTTGCTGGAAAAATGAAAGGGCAACGCTAGCTTTCATGCGCTACAATGTGCGATGACCGATAACAGTGAGGAGTGCAATGGTGACAATGGACAAGACAAGGCACGGAAAGAAACTACATTGGGTTTTTAATAGAGTCCCCGCACAATCAGACACATGAGCCATGCAAATAGTGTTAAGGAGGAATAATGTTTGAGAATCGAATCTAATCCTCCAGCAAGTCGAGAGAACAGTCCGGAATGTAATTGTGCCGAGGTTCCGTTTCTTCCAGATGTAGAAAGCTTAACTGACCATGAAATGAAAATTCTTTAGGGCCATGCCTTCTGGGGCTCACTTACTGTACACTGCGGCTGAGATATTTTAAAAGCTGCAATTATTTTACATGCCAGAAGCAGGGAAGCATGGGGAAGAGCTGTAAAAGTTTATAACCCTTTACCATACGGAATGTAAATAAATACATAACATTGCTTACAGGGAATTGGGGCTAAAATGTGTTTCCTTTCAACATCTTCCTCTTAATGCAGTGCCATTTGTGCTTTGAAGAATCCCACATCAATACCGCCCTCCACTCACTCGCGGTTGTGTCCTTTCATTCCTCTGCACCTAAATGAAGCTTTCTATATTTGTAATAGGTCTATGAGACAACTAGTCAGCCAGTGACATTTCCATTTTTCCTCCTCAATGCTTCTACGATTGTGGCATTTGAAAATGGCTTTCCACACTCCGACAACAATTTCACAATCCACAGTAGCAACATGACGAGAGTGAATACTACTTTCCTTTGTTTGACCATCCGTGGAGTTTGAAGTAGAATTAGAACAAAAAATGAAATAAAATGGAGTCTTAGATTGGAGAGACAGACAAAGCGGAAAACATGTCAGTACTATTATTGGTATTTTAATCTTGATTACAAGTTTGGTTGCAGTCAATTAAAAAAAACATACAAAAGGGAAAACTATTTAAATCAAAGCATCAAATTAAAATGTTCTGAGGGAAATGGCCGTTTGTTTTGCTCCAACAAAACTGGAGCAAAGCCAATTTTCTACTCTGCAGTGGCTTTTATTTATTGTAATTATTTTGTAACATTTTCTGGCCCAAAGACTTTATTTGACAGGAGAGTTAAAGTGTGAAATGGGCAGAGAGAGGGTAAAGACATTCGGCAAATGGTCAAGGCCGGGTATGTGCAATGACCTAACCACTGCACCACCGGCAAGAACCTGCAGTGGCTTTTAAAACATGAATCATAAATCATTACAGATAAATGACAATAAGTCTATTCCTCCACTACAGTTTAACGTTGACACTAGCTAAATTATTGTTTCAGATAATAATTCCAGTTGTGACTCAAATAAATGCTCTTAATTATGATTCTTTTTTTTTCCATAATCGAGCAGCCTTTCTTGTACAAATACTTTAGGTTTGAAGAGCTTTAAAAAAAAAAAATCACTAAACCAAACATTGAAGCAATAATTTAGTTTCTAGTCTTTTTACAGATAGTGACACAGATGCACCAGCGTTTAAAGTGGAATCTGGAGAAGCATGAATAATGAATCGGTGCATGTCAGTGTATGCTCCTGTCTTTGTGAGATGAATGCGTTTTGTTACCTCCACACCATCTGCAAATCACAAAAATGAGATCGAGCCAGGTTGAAAGTGCTTCAAAAATCCTCACAGTAAGTAACATAATCTGGTGACATTTACTCAATGTGATCATAGGCCTTGTGTGTTTTAAGCAAGGCCAGATGCGAGACCAGATGTGTCCACACTTAAAAACAGTGAAGGTGACATTATAGTTCACTAAAAGCACCATTTAGGAGCTGATGAAAGGTGTCGGGAGTTTATAGTTTGAAGCCACATTCTTACTTTACAAAAACAGCAGGTCCTGTAGGTAGAAGAGACAGACAGAGGAAGAGGCTCTTAGAATCACTCATACTTTAAATGCGCCTCTCACTGATGTGGTCTTGTGGTGTCTACATGGCAATAAAATCAACTCCAAAAGTTCACACAAAAAAGCAAACATGAGTTAGCGGTGTGAAAATGCAGTTATCTCTGGCTTTCCAAATGCCAGTTTATTGGCTTCTGCAGCAGTAGCCAAAAACTCTCTCTTGCTACGACATGAACAGCCGTCTGCTTTATGTGGAGCAAGTTACAACCAAATTATAAACTGTATTCCTATGTTTATAATTTTGATCATGATTGTGATTACTATGTTATTAACGTAAACTCTTTTTTGGGGGGAATTCCTACTTTTTAAATCAAAGCTGAAACAGGAATAATTGAGAACTGACTACAGTATTTAGAACCGTTAAACAGTTATTTTTCTCAAAGGTTTGCAAGTCTGTTTGACTGAGGCTTGCAGTAATGTAATGTGAAACATATTTAAATGTATACTATGTACATTTTCTGGCTATTCAGTCGACTAAAGATATTTTAGTTTGAGTAAAGACATGCCCTGTGAATTAATTAGTCGACTAAAGGGTCCAAGATGTGGTACACTCAAAACTACGAAGTGTATCTATGATCTGATCACATATCGGAAAAAAACTGCTCACACAAAACGACAAGCTCACAGGATTTCATGCAAAAAATAACTATTTGTACAGAAGAGTACTAGTAAACTAGCTAGGTATTTACATGTAAAATAAAATGTAGAATAAACTTCCAAATCCTTAGAATTCCAGTATAATAATTAGCCAACAATTTAGGGAGACTAATACACCCTTGATTGATTGCGCATCAAAATACCTACAAAGTTTTACAAGTAGGTGACACCACCACCAAGTTACATGTCAGATCTGTGAGAGGTGACCTCACGCACAGTAAAAATGCATGTTTTTTTCTATGTATTTTTGCAAAAACACCTGTAGTTGAATAAATGCATGATAGATAAGCTAAATGTCACACTATAGAACTTCCCACACAAAGCTATATCATCTCCATGGAGTACAGCAGAAAAGTTACCTAGTGCACCTTTAATCATTAATCATTGATCATTGATCATTGGAAAATGAATAAAAGGCCTTGTAATTGCAGCTGTTCTTTTTTCTCACCACACTCACTCCTTCCTGGTCCATTGCATTGCGTGAGATGGTGATGGAGGGTAGTTCCAGGCTCTGTGGGGGGAACTGTGGCAGCAGGTGACCCCGGTGCTGGTGTGGGTGCTCGGACATGCCCGGGTACGGAGAGCCCACTTCTGATAGACCCATCCCGGACTCTGTCTCTGGAGGAGGTGTGATGGGCGGGATCTCAAACTCCTCATCTCCCAAACTCGGCGTGTGGAAAGTCTGTGAAGAAGAATGTGATAAGTGAAAATAACATTAATGAAAATAGTGGTTGGTCTTTTCTAACACACCAGGGGTTAAATCAACTTTGTTTAAGAGCGGAGTGCTTCAGACGAGGTAATACACTTGACTGTAAGTGCACTAAGATGTTACATTTCCTAAACCTATTAAAGTCCACTTTGAGGAACACAAGAGTGCAGTAGTGGACGTCAAAAGGATGAAAAAAAAACAGAAAAAAAAAACACAAGCAGCAATCACAGCCCACAGAGAGGATACATGATAAAAGCCCTTAATCTTAGGGACGGAGGATGTTGGCTGTTGGAGTGCGCTGAAAATACAAGTCGTAGCGAGATGGGTTTACGAGAACATTTTCAAAGATTATTACGCTTGGTCAGAAGTGCTTCTTTTTGTTCCCCTTGCCTGCGCCCTCAAATCTGCTCATCAAACAGCGTAATCCTTGTGCCTTTAAAATTAAAGCTTTTGGTCACACATAATTTGCTTATGCCTTCTCTGAGATGAGACGTTCACCTACTTGGATCTTGTTTTTCATCAGGACACTGTTGAGAGCTGCTACTATGTTCAAATATTCACAATGACCACACAGTACTGTAGAAAAGAACGACAACTAAATACTGTTAATGGGTATTACTGGTTATTCCTCCTCCAAATACAATGAGTATGCAAGTTGAGTAAATACAAAATAAAATGAAATGGGGGAAAAAAGTACTCAAACATTTAAACCAACATGTACTTTCCAGCCCTGCAGCATAAGTCAGTTGATGTTCCAGGTGCCAGGTCTAATCAGTTTGAGTAGTGATGAAAACATCTTTAAAGTGTACAGCGTGTTACTAACAAGAAAAGCATCTTAACTTAAAGCACTTCAAATACTGTTAAGTGCAAGTATACATGGCTCCACTGGGCTTAAATCAAGTTAAAGCAACAGCACTATTAGAACCAAAGAGGTTCAAATCTAATTTTCCAGAGGTGAGACTTTGTACAAGGATGTTACATTTTTGAACTTTCTTTATTTTGCCTCTGTTTGACTTTAATCAATGAAGCGCTTCTTAATTCTGTTAATTGTGTAAAGTTTTTACCTTTTTTTTTTTTTTAAACATCTGGGTTTGAAAGAAATGTGCATATTGGCTAGTTAAAATGTATAAAATGCTCTTTACAATAACAATCAATATTAGCCTGTATTACTTTTTTTTTCAACAAAACCTTGAAAAGAACGGATATGAAACTACAGATGTGAGAAACAGGGCCAGGTTGGATTAGTCACTCCAGATAAAACTGATATAAAAACAATTGCAAAACGTGTTGCTTGAAAATAGCTGCATCTGTCTTTGTGAAAAAGGCAGAAAAAGAATTGTATTACATCGGAGAGACAACAATCTGAAACCGCAAAACATACTGTCAATTCACCTTTGCGTCTAACCTGGAGCATTGCTGACTTTCGCTGGTTTCTGTCTCCAGTAGCGTATTGAATAACAGACACGAGGCAGCACAAGGAACATGCCAACATAACCCTTGATTAGGCAGTATTAATGTCCTCTTCTCTTTACCACACAGACACTCAAAACTAATTCATAGCTTGTTCGGGCCAGCTGTCTTGACAAGCACTGATGAATTCCAGTAGCATAGGCAGCTAATAGAGTTTTCATTCCCTCTTTTCTTCTCTCTTCCTCCTCCCGACCAATGTTTCACTTTGCAGGGCTTGTTTCACAGCGAGGGAACGGCTGCTCTTTTTTAGAAGGAGCCAAGGCTGTATTTATCACAGCCCCGGCCTCTGGCTTACACAGCGCTGTATAAATCACCTGCAGGAAAAACCTTTTACTACCAGTGCTCCGCTCTAATATCATGTCACAATAATGCCTCATCAGCAGCATGCAAATTAAATATAGACTCTTTTGGAAGTGAATAAAACAAAAGTGCCACCAGCTAAGGCGAAGATTACTGTAAAGCATTAGTACAGTCGCAAAGATTTTTAAATATGTGTTTTCAAGCTGCGAATGCATGTTCTCTACTTAAAGTTACACCTGTTTTGCAGCATACTTTTCATAAAAGCAGACTTGGTCATGATTTGCAGAGTAACAAAACCTTTCTTATTATTTGGTTAACCAAGAATCATGATTGTTCTGGTGACAGTATATGTTGGTCACATAGAAGATGTGAATTAGGAATTTCACTGTTGTTTGATCATGGTGTCAATAATTGTGTATAATTGCCTAACTTTATTTAACTATTTTTCACAATAATTGCAGTAACACTAAAATTGCATGTCATGACATCGCCATATTATTGTTTCCAAGTCCTCTCTCCATAAGATATTTTTGTTAATGATGCCAGTAATGTCAAGGTTAATAGCATCATGTAGCCTTACAACAAATGGGCCATTCAGGTGTTAGACTCAATCAAAATAATCAGCAAAGCAGTGTAATTGTTATATGCAAATATAGTCTATGTGAAACCACAACAACGATGTCGATTAGTTTCGGCCCACGCTCTTCACAGCTGAACTTCTGCCTGCCTTGTCTGTTATACCTCAGTTTAACATCATGAACACTGTCTGCTGGGGGAGTGACAGCAGAACTGTACAGAATACAGCAAGACGTGGCTAAATAGGCCACTGGATCCTCTGGACTGCTGCAGTGTTATATAACTAAAAGTGAGATTTGAGATGAGGGAAAGAAGAGAGGTTAAGGTGGATTGGTTTCAACTTGAGAGAGTGGCTTTGACCTTTTCAGTAGTAGTAGACACAAGGGAAAGTGAACCAGGAATAAAAGACTTGAACACTTAAACAACTCTCCACAAAATAATAAACTGATTGACAATGATATTAGAGAGTTGGAGGCATGTCTTCAGATGTTGAAAGAGATTCTCCCGGATGGAAGTGGCAGATTTTAGATCTCACACTGTTGTTTGGTGTCATCCCACATAACACCAGGCAAACGCTGCTTTGGGAGCTCTTGTTGGAGATTATGAGTCATTTTGCAGCATTGGCAGCCTCATAATCCATTCAAATTGTTCTAAAAGGCTCTAAAAGTACAGTCAAGAGTCAGGACAGATGCTAGCGTTGTGCAGTAATGTACACAGAATGTCATGTGATAAGAGCATTGCTCAGCTAGTCTCAGTCGTGCTCTGTCCAGTTAAAATGAGTTCAAGTGCAATTATTCACAAACTGAAGCCATTTAACTTTTCACATATTTATTATCCTTTTCATTCATCTGCTTAAAAGTGAACTATGTACCTTTTCTGTTGGAAGATTTCTGTTTCTGTTCAGATGTTAGTGCTTTGCCAAGATTGCTCCACAGTATGGCATTAAACTTAGCTATAATGCGTTTATTCAGTCACAGACGTTTTTCTTGCTAAATAAAGGGGTAACTTTTCTACAGATCTGACAATGGGAATGCAGTCATTCCAGGCAAAGAAAGAAGTTGCGGTGGACAATATAGTGTAAAAATTGAATTGCAATCGCATCCCTGTTAAAATTAATAATTTTTTGATGGTATCGAAACATCATGAGTCACTATTTCTATGTATTTATTGCAGCTGTCTGCTCAAACGCACTCTTTTTTTTCTACCCATTTCTCTCATTGGCCAGGCTCTGTAAGGCTCTGAGTGAGTGATAGCTGGATTCAACCAATCACAGTGAGTGTGAACTTTAAGAAGAAGCAGATTACTTTATTTAACTTTTAAAAGCAAATACTACATGTATCGTGATCAAATTGAAATTGTGATCTAGCTTGAAGAAAATTGTGCGATTCTTTTTTTGCCATATCGCCCAACCCTGGTTAGACTGCACCTTTAAGGCAGAAAACGGATGTGATTCCCTGCTGCAGAACTGCTCTTTCATCCATAATGTTTCTTATCACTTCAGGCCACACATTTGAACCAACTACGCTCCAGGCAAAGTGAGAAATCAATAAATAAAAACTGATCAATTGCTGCTCCTTATAGACTAAAAATACACATACTTTACAAATTTGCAGCTATACAGTTCTTTGCTTTGAAGAAAGAAAAACATCTAGTCCAATCATCAGTTGCAATGAAGCAACTCAACAAAGATATAATATAGATTCAGCCAAAGCGATCTTGCTTTTGCTGCCACTACTTTTCTCTCCCTTTGGTCAGTTCAACCAGGCCATACAAGTACAGTAATTGAAATAGAGGTGATGAAAAGATGTTTATCGATGAACTGACCCTTGTACTTTACGTCGTCTTTCTTTTTCAATTTCAAGAAAATGGCTTTTAAGGCAATATTCCCCCTCCTTCAATAAATGCAGCAATCCACAGATGCAATAAGCAAGACTTGTTAAAAGGCAGCCACATGTGATTACTGCACATAATAGACCTCAGAATCAATAGTGGCAAGAATGGAGATCCAGTTTCAGACGTGTTCACGAGGAGAGTGCTGCTACTCGAATGACAACAGCCACTATCCCCTCATCAACATTATTTCAAATTTGGAGTCCATTTCTACATATTTATAGTTGATTACGCAGCTCTAATTGGATTGGGAGAGTAAAGCGATCCATCTGACTGGAACTCAATCTCGGTGTACAGTATCGTTTTCCCTGTGGAGAAAGCAGTGGAGGATGTATGCTTTAGCAGGTGCACCAAGGTCATCTTATCTCATCCTCTAAGTGCAGAAGGTAAATGATACAGTGGCCATGTAAAAAGGAGCAACTAAATATGTAAGAAAAAATGCATGAAAGAGTAGTGTTGACGACTAGCATGTTATAAACCATTACAATTGCACTATGGCTAAATTTACTAAAACACCGTTAAAATAATTGCATTTAAAATTTTGCAAAAACATTTTACAAATTTTATCCCAGTTCAGCCATTTTTAGATACATATCTATTTAGGGCTCACGTCATGTTTTTACTCCTGTCCAAAGGTCCAGCAGGTGAAAAACTAGTGCACTCAAAATTGCCCACAATGCACTTTGAAAAGTAGTGTCAAGTGCTGGTCACTGGACTGGTCAATATAGACCACAATGCATTGAGAGAGTCTCAGCAACAGGTCTTAAACTGGACAAAGCAAGACTGAATGAAGCAGAAGAGCAGTTAAAACACTGTTGACTCAAGAATGTGAAAAAAAAACACTTAAATAAACTGTTACACCGCAATGTTGCTAGTGTTAGCCGCTTACCTTAGCTTGAGATCGCTATCACAAGCAAAACGTTGAATAATTCAGTCTGTTTGTTGTCTAATGTGAGATCCATGACTTGTATGGTGATTATTAGACCATAGATATGTGCATGTCAGACAGATTTAATCAATATTTGTTACAGAAATCATTTTTTATCTGAGTTTGCAGAGTTTTTTTCACACAGACGCTAAAGTCACATGACCTGTAGTGAGGAGAAAGTAGTGAGCTGAGTCTGAATCACTCTGTGATTGAGTGCTCCATATAGTCCGCTAAATAGTGCAGGGCTATGTAGTGAATGAGGGGTTAGGAAGTAGGGAGGACATTCGGACGCAGCCATTGTAATTTAAACAGTTACCTAGCAACTACTGTACGTTGGGCCTAAACTCCTCTAATGTCACAGAAATTATTATTTGACAAATAGAATTATACGTAAACACCTTTATTTAGTTGAAATATAATATGCACTTTAAGATACGTTATGGCTCACCATACGAAAGGATGAGCACTGAGAAGTTTGAACTAACTTCTCTTCACCATTGCAAAGTGTTACAATGTGCAGTAGGGGTTGGCGACATAGACAAAAATGAATATGTATATATTTGTTTGCATTATCTCAATGATATTCTGACAGTATTTCAACAAACTATCAGGAATGTGCACAAAGTCAGTAAATGTCTTCAAAACATGAATGGAACACGATTTGCATGTGGAGGGGAAATTACAGTTGCTGGGGGAACATATTACTTCCTCTTCAAAAAGCAAAATTGTGTTTGAATCAATCTATTATATGATCTTGACTGAACTAAGAAATGATGTAACTATAAACTGAAACTGCAACCCGTGATCTGTACCTATAATGCTTCTTGTGATCAGTTGTTGCCAAAAAGGTAATAGTTACATAAAATGCAGGTCTAGGCTCAAATATGAGATGAATCTGTAAAAATAATTTGCTTCGAGTTACATCCTAAACCTGGTCTGGCCAAATGCAAGCAGTGAATGATGTGCACTTGTCAAACTGTTCATTATGGAGCATTAGTGTATGGCATACTTCCTTTGCCACCGGAACATCGTGCATTCAAGCCACAAAACTGAACAGGCAAAACCCAAAACAAACTTAATTAACATATATCTTGGATTGCAACAATAACACTTTACCTAACCGTTTGATGAAACAAAACCAACTCTTGAAAATGTTCTTCTCTGTCGCACTCTCTAAGCACAATACCATCTGCGCCCCAACACTGGAAACAGTTGTTCCTTTTGATAAAATGCAAATGATTTTTTTTTTCTACAAGGACGGCTCTTCCCTCATCCTCAAACCTTAAACCCTTCCCCCTTGTTCCTTTACTAGCGGACTGGGCCGTCACAGCTGGGGGCATCTCCAAGCAGCTTGTGTTAGCGTTACCCACTGCCGTGGACCCCTGTTGATACATGGCATCCACTCAAAGCATAGGAGATGAAGAGTTAGGCCCCTAAAATAATGTTTATAGCTCTTCTGGTGTTAGCCTTTATTACCTCAAGGGAGGGCAGGGCTGTCCATGGACCAGTTTGTGTACGCTGAAAATGAGACAGCAAACGAAACAGTGTCTATAACTATATGCAAGTTCTGAAACTAACATATCCTTTTGATTCATGAAATAATTATTCTGTTGATTAATCAATTAGTTGTTTAGATTGTGAAAGGCCTTTTTTTTTTTGTTAACTAAATTTGACCTCGATGAAGCTAAATCCTCGATGAAGCTAAAGCCTGATGGAATTTTTTTTTTTTCATGAATAACACAAAATAAACACATTTCCTGAGACATTTTGATGTAATTCTGACTTTAGTCTGAGTCATATAATCTTTTCTCGAAACACATAGCATGTTAATTATTACATTTGTTGTAAGTTCTTTTTAATAACTGATTAGATACAATTTATCGGATATATGTTTCCAACCCTATTTACATTATTTCTGATTTGTTTTTTGGAAAACATGGCCAGACAATTAACTAAAAAAAACTTTATTCCACAATACATTTAAAAAAGAAACAAAACATGCAAATTCTAACAAAAACGTCTGTTGTTTTTCCATTTAGGTGTTAATAACCCAAGGAGCATTGAACCCTGGACAGTGACACTATAACCAAAACTGAAATACATATTTTCAGTTAATATGGTCGTCAATTAATTGCACAAAGCTTCAAATTTACATTACATTTGTTGCCTGTATAAATAAACCTTATTTTACAACCCTCTCGCTATTTGAGCTGACTGAGAGTGTTCTGAGGTCACAAACATCTCCAATGCCCAGTGGATGTACCACAACAATAAAGTCTATCTGCTGTATCTAGGCTGCCTAATGGGCCTTTGCAGTGGGTTTGGAAAGCTAGATCCATCCCCAGTATCTAAACTGGAGGAGATTGGCCCGTTTGAACCACAGAGGAGGCTGAGTATTTTTGGTGCACTTGTCTCTAATGACAGGGTAGCCAGAGTGGGCGGAGGGGGAATAAAATGGGTAAATTTAGCACAGTGCACAACCTTATATGACTCAGTACGACTATAGCTGAAGAGAAACTCAGAGGTGAGTTTTCCTAAAGTTACATGTGGCAGTCCAGTGAATACTTCAGGCATATTTACTGTACATAATGCACAGATATAAATTCATAACTATCATATACTTTAGTACAGACATAAGGATAAGGAACTAAATCTTAATCGGCACAGAAAGATTGAGACCGCATCAAATAGGGACATTTGGAGTGAGAATGGAAAAGCTCTGTGGTTTCATTTATGAAACGTACGTAGTATTTTGACAAAAATGTATGTCCGGACAAAACTCCCTCAAACTTGCTGACAAGTGAAAAACTCTCTCCTTTGAGCTCCTATCTGATTCAGATTCTGGTTCATATCTGAGTTCATATCAGCGTTTTGGGAGACGACCGCAGATTCTCAAGTTGTGTTGTCTTTTTATGGATTATTTAGAGGTTTATTACCGGTTTTATAAATGCACGGTCACTGATAAAACTTTACAATTTTATATTTTCTATTGATATCAAGGTCATACAGAAAAACACACACAAAATCTTGTATAACTGACATGAATGTGCAGAAAATTAATCAGTAATTACAAGGATTTCCAGCAATAAACACCTGAATACCATTTATTTAGTATAAAGTGGTGATATGTTTATCCAAACAAATAAAAAATCATGTATTTCCCTTTTTATTTGCATAGTAGTTGTAGAGGTAAATAAAAGCTATACTCACATCAGCATTGAGCAGTGCACCATTTGCCTCCGCCATGTTCATGTAGTTGTTGTTATTCTGGAACTGCAAACAGAGAAAGAGAAACAACACAATGAGCTACAAGTGTCCACCTAATAGTCACTCTACAATCTCAATGGTGGGCATCTGTCACTCAAACATAGCCCTTGTGCCGGTGAATGTTTACACACTGTGTTAACCCTCTTCCTACTAGTCGTCCGAGTGGATCCTGCCACTTTGCCACTATAGCGACATAGTGAGAGGCCCATGTCAATTCATAGCAGGGTAATGAGAATCCGGTCAGACCATTCAGTTCTTGTGGGATGGCAATTAAGAATGTGTTTGCATCACAAAGCCAAGCATCAAGATGCAGTGACTGATTATTAACTTGGTATAACCTATGGGAACGCCTTGGCAGTGGACAGGAATAGAGAAGTGAGTTCGGGTTCATGTAGAATGAGTGTAGTATTAAGTGTAGGTTAAAGAATCAATTTCACCTTTATACTTTCTGACATTGATTCATTTTAACTAAAGTGTGTGTTTGTGCGTGTAAACTGGCATGTTTGCTTTGGCACGCCCCGTTTTGGCTGTAGACATTGACTCACTGACTGGTCATAGTTTAGTAATATGGAAGAATTTACACTAGTCTCCAATAGGGATGTCAAGATTATTCGGTTAATCAATGAGTGTGATTATTCAGATCGCAATATCATTGTAAGAAAAAATAAAAATAATAACATTTTAAAAATAGTAATCGTGAGAATCGTAGACAGAAAAA